>JAVXUL010065498.1:0-10061 GCA_035590515.1 Trichilia minutiflora
GACTCACTCTGCTAAGTCCATAGTCCACTGGGGTCATTTTTAGTTTTTCCTTTATTTGTGAGATTTGATAGAACATGCAAAATTGTAATAAATATTTTCTTTATGATTTGAGATAAATGGGTCCCTCTGGACTTTATTTGGAATTATTATTATTATTTTATTTGCTTATGCGTTAAATATATGTACTTGAAGTGTTTGTGGCCATTATTTTATTTTATGTGAAGTTTGGGTGTTAGACTGGTTTGTTATTAGAAGTGTTTTGGAAAACAGATTTTGTGAATGCCTTACAGGCCTACAGGGGGTATTCTGTATGATTGAGTGCACCCTGGAGGTCTGTGACGTCTGTCACGGGTGGGCCCTATGGGTTGGGGTGTGACAAATAATCAATCACTCCCTAAGGAGTAAAGGTTTGCAAAATCTCACCCTAAGGATTTAATTTTAAGGAGTACTTCACATTGTATCATGATTAGATCTAGCATTAGAAATATTTGTAATAATGTTACATTCATATCTCCAATTGAAGCTAAAACTTTTTTTGAAGCTGAGCAAGATGAATATTAGATTTTAGTAATGCAAGAAGAGTTAACTCAATTTGAAAGAAATAAAGTGTGGGAATTAACTCCTAGACTAGATCATTAAAATATTATTGGAATAAAATGGCTTTTTAAGAACAAAATGAATGAGTCCGAATTAGTTATAAAAACTAAAGTTAGATTAGTAGCTCAAGGGTATAACCAACAAGAAGGAATAGATTTTGATAAAACCTTTGTCCCATAGCCAGACTTGAATCTATAAGAATATTACTTGCCTTTGCATGTCACAAAGATTTCTTATTATATCAAATGGATGTAAAAGTTCCTTTCTAAACGGTTTCTTAATGGAGAAAGTTTATGTTGAACAACCTCTCGATTTTGAAAACCATGATTTTCCAAACTATGTTTACAAATTGACAAAGGCTTTATATAGTTTAAAACAAACCCCTAGGGCTTGGTATGAAAAGCTAAGGAAATTCGTTATAGATAATAGGTTTAACATGAGCAAGCTTAACACAATATTATTCATTAAACATAAAAATCATAACTTTTTGATTGTTCAAATTTATATAAATGACATCATTTTTGGTTCTACTAACATCTTTAGGTGTGAAGAATTTTCATCTAATATGAGACAGGAATTCGAGATGAGCATAATGGGTGAGCTCAAATTCTTTTTAGGATTACAAATCAAGCAAATGAAGGATGAAATCTTCATCAACCAACTCACGTACATCAAAAACCTACTCAAGAGATTCAAGATAGAGTCATCCGAAATTGTTGCAACTCTCATGAGTATAAAGGATGAAAAGGATAAAGAAGTAGATTCAAAAAGTTTTAGAGGTATGATTGGATCTCTTCTTTACCTTACCATTAGTAGACCGAACATTAGGTATGTTGTATATGTATGTGCTAGATTTCAACCATGTCCCAAAGAGTCACACATGAGTGTCGTTAAAAAAATTTTCAAATATCTAAGAGGCACAATGAACTTAGGTCTATGATACCCTAGAGGAACATATTTTGACTTGCTAAATTATTCGAATGTCGACTTTGTCGGATACAAAGTTGATAGAAAAATTACCACTGGAATATGCCATTTTCTAGGAAACTCTTTAGTCTCTTGGTTTAGTAAAAAACAAAATTCAATTGCAATTTTCACTGCTAAAGCTGAGTACATTATCACCCAAAGTTATTGTACCCAAACTCTTTGGATGCAACATATACTTTAAGACTATAGAATGCAGGTATCCATTCATCCATCTTATTTGACAACACTAGTATAATTAACTTGTCTAAAAATCCTATGTTCTATTCTAAAGCAAAATATATTGAAATTAGATATCATTTCCTTATGGATCATGTACTTAAAGTAGATATAGTTATTGAGTTTGTCCCGATGGACAAATAAGTCACTGACATTTTCACCAAACCCCTAAGTGAGGATAGGTTTTACTTCTTAAGGTAAGAATTAGGGATATTAGAGATTGCTCATTAATCTCACACGAAATGCTTCACTTGATTACTCTCATATATGATTTAAAATTATATGATTGAATACTTGATGAACATGTTGTAATGATCATTGAAGTGATGTCATCTTTATATGTTTGTAATTTTTTTATTATTATCTCTTAAATGCATTATTTGTGGTATTTTATTGACCTTTGAAATACAAAGACATATAATCATTATATTCTTTTGCTTTGTATCAGTCATATGTAAATGCTCGAGACCTATTATGATCATAATTTTTTTAAAAAGAGTCAAAACTGTCCTATTCCCCCATTCGATTGAACGAACCATATAGGTTATTCGAACGAATTTCTCAGTACTTTTTAAAAATTCTTCCTCCCTTAGTTTAGTCAAACGAAATCAATGTTTCGTTCAAACAAAATTTTCAAAGTTCCTTAGAATTTTATCCAACACTGTTTTGATTGAATGACTGTCTTATTTGTGCAAATGAATCATCGTTCGATCGAACAAATTTTTCCTTTCATTCAATTGAATCATCAGAACTATAAATAAATCATTCGGCCTCCTTCATTTTTCACCTAGTTTTTCTCTATATATAGTTTTAGTCGAATCTCTTTTAGGTTTCTCTCACTACCTAGCTTCCCAAACTCTCTTCTCTCTCAACTACACTCACCTTCTCACTTCATCTTTCTCTATTACGCCTCTCAGCTTTGCAATCAAATATAAGTGGAAAAAGACCCGCTTATGATACTACTCGTGAAGTGCATGATAGGGATGAAGAGTGTAGGTTAAAAGTAAGGTATGATTCTGATATCTTTTTGACCAAAACTCAGGCAATAAAATATGCTAAAGACTTTATGAGGCATCAAGTTAATCCTAGCCATATTATTAACCAATGGGTTGTCACAATTTTTGGCATTTCATAACTTTTTAGATTTCAATATTGGGACCACCTCTTAACTCTTAACGAACTTGTTTATCCTCAGCTAATGGGTATTTTTACAATAAGTTAGAAGTAAAAGTGAGTGACTATGCTTTAGTGTCAAGGGTTAAGGGAGTAGATATTTTTCTAACTAGGGAAGCCCTTAGTGAAATAGCTGGCATTCCCAATACAAGATGGGAAGGTTTTTACACTGCTGATTGGGTTAGATGTCTAGGCATGACCACTCACAATTTATATAGCATTATTGGGGATAGTGAGCTTGCCTCTTCTAAAGGCTACACCCATCAAAACATTACCCTATCCACTCGGTGTAAAGTGTTACAACACCTGCTAGCCATCGCCATTCTGCCCAAAGGTGGGCATTCAACCGATGTGAGCTACATGGAGGAATATCTCCTCTATAGCCTTTTGACCCATAGCTCTATCAACCTGTGCTACATCATTTTGGAATCTATCAATCGAGTAGCGAAATATAAGATAGCCCTTCTCTCTTATAGTCAAATTTTAACCCTTATTTTTAAATTTTTTGAGGGTGCCATTAGATGGGGAAGAAACCATTGATATATTGATTGTAGAATACTTTGATGAGAGATCACTAGTCAGATATGCTTATAAAGACGAGATGATAGGTTATGGGTTCGCAAATCATCTACCAGATCACAGCCAGCCTCCAAAACCTCTTCTTAGCATCATTCATTGGAGCTTTCTCCTCCTTCTAACGCGAGCCCACTCTAACCCACTTCTACGGCTCCATCTGCTCCACCTTCTATCTCTTCCAATTAGTCTTCTATTCAAGCCTTACAAGATCAAACTGATAGGCTTGGCACACGTATATGAGCTCGCTTTGATGGCATGGATGGTCGACTTGATCATTTTAGATACTATTTTGATGGCTTTGTGAGCTAGCTTAACCATATGGACAATTCCTTTGCTTATTTGCAAGGATGGATTCGGGCTTCTTACGTTAGGATGGACTCGTCTCTTGAGGACATCCTCGATCATCTTCGCTGTATGTTTTAACTATTTGGTCCTGACATATTTTATTTTTATGATTTTAAAGGTTCTATGACCTAAATCATGCTTGAAATGTAAGTTTTTCACTTTAAAGCCCTAGGCTAAATTAAAGAAAAATAATGGGTTTTTCATGAAATTACCTTAAGGCCTATGTTGCTCCCTTGGAATGATTTTTAAACTTGATGAAGATAAGAGCCAAAGAATGGTTCCTCTTCATTTTACACCCATCCTCCTTTCTTTTTTCTCATGGCCGAACAAGGTAAAGAGAGAGAGATGGAAAATCAACAATTTTCCTTGCCAAAAAATACAAATAAAAGAGATATTTATATTTTGGTTTTCATTTCTATTTAATTAAATTATGGATTTATCTAATAAATAATATTAATTAAATGAAAATATTATGATACAAGCACACTCATCAAATATGTGTGTAGCAATATAAAGTGGACCAATTAACAAATGACATATAATGAAAATGTTTTAACCATTCATAAAGTGCTATTTGTCAACATATTAACCATTAATATTTCATATTTATCTAACTCTTTAACACTTAAAGAAATTAGATATATGGCATCATAATTAATATTTTAATTAATATTTTGAATTTTTAAAAGTCCAAAAATCATGGTACATTTATCATAATGCCTTTGGTCACATTTACACATAAGGATAAAATGATCTTTTTTATCTAAATTAAACACTTTAATTTATATTTTATTATATTATATTAAAATCATAGTTTAATATATTTGATAATCAAAATTATCAAATTTAAGTATGTAATTTACAATAATTATACACATGTATTACATTAGGGGCAAAATGATCATTTTGCACTAACTAAAACTATTTCATTTAATTTTTATTATTTTACTTTAAAATCATATTTTTAACATATTTGATAATCATTATTATCAAATTTGACAAGTTATTTACATTAAATAATCTTATGATATCATTATATCATCTTTTTAACACATTAAAGAGTATTTAATATGTATAACTATTACATGTATCTATTTTGGCCTTTTCAATATTATCATAAGGGTGCTAGCCCTTTTCTGATAATATTTTAATCTTTCTTTCATGTGAAGAAGCGTTAAAGGATCTTGGTGGACCATGAAGGTTCACCGTGACTCAGCCGTGAACATATGTCGAATATTTTAACTCCGAATATTTTGGTTGCTCATCGATTATGGTTAGTATCTAACAATGCGCCATAGTCCCTAAGTCATAATGAAGAAGTATTTTTATCAAACGTTTTATTTATTGCATATAACGTATGAGTTATATCCTTTCATTGTCATATCCTGATCGAGGTAGGGGTTCATAGACTATCAAAATCTTAATCTCAATACTACTTTGAATCGTTGATCATATGTCAATATTATCCGATGGACATCGTCTTATAATCAAGACATTATATCAACAGTCAATTAAAAACTTGACTCAAACTGAGGCAATAGGAATTCTCAGCCCAATCTATCAAGCCAATGAATCCCATCTTGATCATCAACTAAACACCTATATAAACAAAGCATATCCAAACTGGCTTTTTGTACGAGGCATGATTAGTCCTGCACTTATACACCATATAAAATATACCCATCTATACAAAGTCTGGTTTCAGACATTTTAGATCAAAAGATTATGTCGCACACTATTATATTCTATTGATAAATTATTGACTATATGAATACTATATGATTCATCGATATTCGATCCTATTCGATAAATAGTTTACTAACTATAAATCCATACTAATGCTGTAAAACACATCCCTTAAGGTTATGGGCATACTAATAAATCCTTCAAGAGTTTACGTGCATATCATGGTATTTAGATTATGCACAAGAGGGTATAAAACTTTAAAAATATGTTTTCAGTGAGATTATGGTATGGCATAAGAGTCTATGAGAAAAAATTAGATTTTAGACCCCAAAATTATCTCTAATTAAAAAAAGGTCCTATTATTTTTTTAGAGCTCGAAAAGAGCCTTTCATTGATATATTATAGGTTTTGTGGTGATATCCAAGCTAAAAGTTATGGTTATTTGAAGTAACAGTTCTCAAAAAAAAAAACTAAAAGCAAAGGTATCGATATGTTTAGGGAAACGTATCGATACGTTGGGAGTTGAAGGCCAAACGTATCAATACGTTGAAGGTATAATGAATATTAAATAATACTAAACGTATCGATACCTTGACAAGGGTATCAACACCCTTGTGATAAAGATGAAGTTTGTTTGCGATAAAAGGTATCGATACGTTAAAGAAGGTATCGATACCTTGCACACTTTGTGAATAGTAAATGGCCAAATATATCAATATATTAGAAGAACGTATTGATACGTTGCAGGCATGATGCTAAGGGTATCGATACGTTTTGAAAGGTATCAACACCTTTAGGGATTACACAGCCTTTATACATTGAGCAAGGGGGATCATCTTCCCTATTTTCATTTTCTTTACTCTCTCTCTACTGAAGCAGCAAAAACCTTCCTCTCTCACTCTTGAAAATTGATCTCCTCCATTTCTCATCAAACTCCACCATTTTAGCTTCTATGAATTCAGAATGAACACCAGAACCCAAAAATCTCCTTGGATTGGAGTTCTACCCATTGATTCGAGAGAAATCGCGAAGGATTGAGGTAAATAGTAATCAAAGAAGAGAATCGAGTAAAGAGGGACTCAGAACACTTCTACCAGCTTGGGTAAGTTCATCCCTACGCTCATTTCTCCATTTTTAGCCTTCATTGTGCATAAATTAAGAAAATGAGGATTTATATTACTGTTTACAAAACCCTAAAAATTGGGGGATTCTAATTTAGCATCGGTATCAATAAATTAGAAGACTTTGATAGCTAATGGTGTTGGAATTTATGAGAAAAGTGTATATAGAGTGGGGTTTAACATAGGCAGTATGTGTAGAGAGAGGAGAGGGTAGAGAGAGAGAGGAGGCATGCGAGAGTAGTATGAGCATGCATTGTATCATATACGTACATTGTGGTAGATCGTGAATCTGTGTTTATATGTGTATCCAAATGCGATAGCTGAGACAGGAGAATCTCTATCATAAGGAGGATACCGAGAGGGTGGTTTCCCATCCCAGAATAGTGAGTGGACATTTCTTCCCTTTGCCTCAGTTTATATTTATTATGACTATTATCATGATGGATATAGAATAGAATATGGATGCATGTATATGAATACATAACTGAAATGAGGAGGTGTTGGATGTATGTTGTGTGGTGGCCAGGAAGGCCCCTTGTTTGTGATAGAAATAGGTTTGTGATGAAACCTAGATTGCTATAAATGTGAGGTCGGAGACCTAATGTATATAATGATATTGTGATTTGAGGCCGGAGGCCAATTTTATATATGTTAATGAATGTGGCATGTTTGAATATATATATAATGGCTAAGATGCCATACTTGTTGATTTGGCCTTGTGAGCCAACATGCCATGTTTTGTTGTTTTGGCCTTGTGAGTCATAGATGATGTTTTTGGCCATGTAAGCCACCAGTTACTTGATTTGCCCTGATGGCCCATTGATATTGATTTGTGGTTTTATGTGCTATGTTATCAATTATATCTATGGGTGAGGATTGTCCATATAGCTCATGTGGAGTGGGGGGAATCCAATAGACCTAGGAGTGTGGATTGGCCATACAGTCCAAATGGGATGGTGGAATCCACATGTCCAGGCTAAAGTATGCTAGCCTTATACTTATATAATAGTATCCCAATCAGAATTGCGGATCAGCCATACAATTTGAAATAAAGTGGATGGGATCTTATAGACTGAGGTATATTAGAAATGGGTACACACACCTAACCAGGATTACGGATTAGCCATACAGCTCTGTGGGAGTGGATGGGATCCTATAGATCAAGGGTTATACACATTTGATATTATATCGACTTTTAGACATGTATATAATGCCATATTTTACTATGCTTAATTTTACGATTACAAGGATTTTCTATAATTAGTGTTTACGCCTCTGATTTCTGTTTTTGTTATTGATCTACTCACTGAGTATTTTCCCAAATACTCACCCCTCATTTCCCATTTCAGGTTAGTGTAGTCGGACGCGGCATAGCATAGCTGAAGTGAGACTTCAGCATAGGTTTTAAGTACTTGACTCAGATTTTTTACTTTATAGTTCACTAAACTGAAAAATATTTATAAAGAATGTGATTTTATGTATTTGGCTTGGCCAAGAATACTTTGTAATGTGTTTTGAGAAAATACAGATGTAATATATGTTTGTTTGAAAATCTTCCATTCTATTATAATTTATTTTGAAAATGAGTTTAAAAATATATACTAATGTCTTGCGGGTCCTAGGGGTGCATTCTAAGTGATAGGATGTATTTTTGATATTCGCGACGATTGTCATGTGGCAGACTCGGGTCGGGGCATGACAAATGCACTTATGACAATACTTATATTATTAGCCTACATATATTATCATATAATATTATTAGGCGGTAACTAGTGTACCTATTTGCCCAATTAACATTATGTACGTAGGAAACGATTTGATAATTTATTTAATAATTAAATAAAATTATATGGACAATTTACTTACATTTTTCATTCATTGCATGAAAAATAAAGAAAGCAGCAAATGTATGTAAATAAATAACTAATTCTTTTATTAATAAATATAAAAAGTTTATACATGATCATAAGTCCTGAAACCGACAACACGAATAGTTTCTAGTGCATACACACTAACAGTTTTTTATGTTTCTGACTTAAAATTTATTTTATTTAGATCATTTAGTTTTGATGATGCCAAAGGGGGAGATTATTCATGTACTTATATGATTCATTATCTTAAAATTTTATTTTATGATTTGGCTTTGTATGAATTTTGATGCCTTAAATGTTAAATATGAAATTCAGTAGTTTAATTTCTTTCCCTCTTATTGCTTCAATATACTTGAGTATTTTGTGCTTTGTATTATTTTTTTTAAATTGACAAGGGAGCACATACTCACTCATCATTTTGTCATCATCAAAAAGGGGTAGATTGTTGACATGCATGTCATAATTCTTGATTTTGATGATAACAAAATGGATGACAAAGAGAAATTGAAGAACAAGGACTCAAATCAAATCAAATGGAGAGCTTTCAAGTTTCTATGAATATTATTTAATGATGTTGTAAAAATGATTAAGGTCAAGCTCAAAATGTTTTCTTAAAACATCTTTCATAAAATGATCTCTCAAGTTTTTATGGTATTTAATTATTTGATAAAATGAACTTTTTAAAATATCTCAAATCCATCTTTTTATTAAAACCAAAAAGATTTGAATAAAAAAATGTTCATATTTTCAAAAAACCAAGACTTCGATCGAACAAAGAGGACCTTTTGTTTGAATGAAGTGATATTTTCTTAAAAGTCAGAACACCTAATTTTTATCGGTCGAACGAATAGGATAGTTCGTTCGAACGAAGTGTCTCTGATTTTCAAACATAGAATACCTAGTTCTTTTTTATCAAAAATATAATGGTTCGTTCAAACAAAGTATCTATCATCTTTTAAAATAGGGGACTGAATTTTTATCAATCGAATGAAAGTCTAATGTCGTTCGAATCAAGTAATCATTTCGATTGAACGAAGTCTATTTCTCATTCGAAGGAAGTTAAGGCAGTCTATTGAAGGTTCTATGGCATATTTCATGCTTAAAATATAAGTTTTTCATGCCAAAACCCTAGGCTAATTAATTGAAAAACAAAGGTTTTCAAGAAAACTAACTAGGAGTGGTAATTTAGGTCACGACACGATTATTCGACACGAATTCGATATAATTAAATGAATTCGGATTTAAAAATTTTGACACGAATAATAAACGAGTCGTATTTATGTCACACGATTAATAATCGTGTCGAATTCGGATTTAACCTTTTGAATTCGTTTATTTGTTTAAAATACAATTAAGATACGATTAAAACACGATTAATTAAATGAATAATCGTATTTAATTAAATAATTATATCTAAATGAATAATTATTTAATATAATAATTTTATTTATTTATATTTGATACTTATTTTATATTAAATAAATAATTA
>JAVXUL010065509.1:0-10061 GCA_035590515.1 Trichilia minutiflora
TTACAGGTTCTTAGTAAGCGTTCTGGACCTAAGGAATGCTTATTAGGAATCTGTGGCGTCTGTCACAGGTGGGCCCCACGGGTCGAGGTGTGACAATCTCCCCTATAGCTTGTTGCAACTTTACTCAAATTCATTTTTATGATGCATTATTTTTGTAATTCACAACTTCAAATGCAAATAGGTATATTTGATTATTACCATCAATTGATGCAGTTATTAATAAAGTTCTACGAAATGTGACCTCTAAGAAGATTTTATCAATGGCAAGTGTAGGCCAAATGAATTGGCAAAATCCTCGGATATTTGCATGAATGGACTTGAGAAAGTATAAAAATGATCCTCATCATTCTTTTCATAGTAGCAATCATGCTTGAATTTTTTTCTTATAGCAGATGACAATACAATGTAAGTATCCTAAAAGACACTACAAGATCACCATAAACAATTCTTAAAGCTTCTCCCTCACTATACTATGCCTTGCTATATGATACTTGTACAATATAATCTTTTCAAATATCATCTCGAATGTTATCAGGGGTGTAAACCTGACTAGCATCTACAAACTTATCAACTACTACCAATGTAACACATGTACGCATGGTATTCTTATCTCAATGAGCAACTCAAAAGAATAGGTTATCCTTAATCTTAATAGCCTGAGTGCACTATTTACTAAAATCTATTATACATTTCAACTCATATTGGCTTTTTGTTTACTTATATATCTTAATTTAAAAATGGCTCTTTATTATCATTAAGCTCAATCTCTACTTTAAATCTTATTTTATACTAAAAATCTGGCCAATATAAACATGTCCATTATTGGATATGGATAATGCATCTGACACAAGCATGGTTGTCATCAATGAAATAGGTGACAAATACCAAGTGAGTTGATGTGACATAGATGAACATGTCATCAAGCTATTACTTCGATTACATGGTTAATTGTGAAATTTCCCAATTGGATTGAATTCTTCTTGATTAGAATAATTTATTCCTCTTTTATGACCTAAAGGAGCATCGAAGCCATCAAATTATGGTATAGTAATATCGGGTTGAGTGTCAAAATAGTTGGATGTAGAATCTTTATTGTATATTACAAGAGAATCCCGCATAAGCAGTGGGTTCATTATTGGTGGATAGAGTTGGAGGATAATATTTGAGACCATTTATAACAGTGTATTGATGACTTGATAGCATTGCATAAAATATATAGTCTATTTGATTGCTTTCTCTCGAAGAAATAATGGATGTGTACAAGGTCTTTCGGGTTTAGAATTTAAAGGTCCAACACAATTTATAGAATCAATGGTGGTAAATATCTAACAAACTCCCTTTGCCCAAGTAAAAAAGGCATGATTAATGATCATAAAAACCTTAAATCTGATTTATTAATAATATTAGTTAGTATAGTTAATCAACCAATAATTGTGTACTCTTTTTATAGAATGTCCTTATTTTAATAGTAAATTTTGTAAAATTCATCTCAAAAGGATTGCACACATTAGATAAACTAGAAGTATATAATTATACTGTTTACACATAAGTCTATGATAAAACTATCCATGTAAGACTTACCACCATTTGGTCGTGTTATCTATGAATTTTTGTGTTATACAACTATTAGAATTCAATTAGTCACACCTACATTACAACAAGTAACTAACAAATGTATTCATAATTTTAAAACTCAGTTAAATTCCTACTTTGAAATAAGTTATATTCTACTTTCGAAATTAATTGAACTCTACTTTTAAAATCAACTAAAATCAACTTTCAAAATCAATTAAATTTATATTTTTAAGATTAGGTATATTTGTACTTTTGAAATCAGTTAATTTGGTATTTTCAAAAATCAGTTAAATTAATACTTTTAAAATCATATAACTTTTAAAATTAGTTAATTTTATACTTTCAAAACTATTTAAATTTAAATTTTAGAAAGTAGTTTCTTATTGTACTTTAAAATTCAGTTTAAATTTATACTTCTAAAATGAGTTTAAATAAAATTGATTTTAAAAATAACAAAAAAAATTTTATGAACGATTTTAGGCCCCAAACTTACCATATTCACAATAAATATTATCATTTTTTCATATTTAAACCAAAAAAAAAATATCAAAATAATCATTTACATGTTCATTTTACAAAATTTTTAAAATTTTGTAAAAGTGAAACTCACTTGTTTTTAAGGTTTTACTCACAATTCTTTACAACACTATAAATGCAATTATTCACTGTTAAAAATCCCTTATTTATGGTGTTTTCTACTTTAATCCATATTTAAGATTGAGAAATGAGAGAAATTGAGAGTAAGTAATTAAAATAATAGATTATTAAATATATATATATTTTTTAATCTTAATTATGGGATGGGAGCAATTTTATCTAAAAATTATGTTTTTTTTGTTTAATTTGAGAAGATTTTTTTTGACACGATCTTTTTAGCAAATAGGAATAAAAATAGAATTATTTTTGTCAATTTTTCATGATTTATTGGGCAAGAGTCTGCTGCATGTAAATGGACGCTGCATTTTTTTTTTCCTTCAACTTTTACTCAGCTCTTTTTAAATTGTATTTTTTGTAAGTTAAAAATAAAAAAAAATAAAAAACTTAAAAATTACAATACAAAAATTAGAGATAAAAAAGTGAAAAAAATGTATTTTTTTTGGGTATACTCAGTTACCCAGTTGGCAAGGTTATTGAGCACGAAGCAAGAACAAAATATTTGCTCACCCAATAAAAACCGAATCGGTGAAAGGAAAATAATAAAACTGAAAGAAGTAATATGTTCCATAAGCAATTCAATTGGTTGTGTGCTGGAGAAGTGAGCATATTAATTATTCGCCGGGGCCTCTTGGCGCACCATGCTGCATCTTCTAACGAATAAAACAAAGAAAATTAAAAATTCATTTAAAATCATTGCATTCTATGTTAGTCACAAAGTACATCAATGTCGATATTACTGTTTTCATTTAAAGAACAAAAAGACCAAAAAAAAAAACATCTGATCTACTACTGCCTGGTAAAGAGGGACAAATTTGATCACGGGTAAGTCCAAGTGAAAAAACACAAGATACCGCGTTACTCCATAAAATTGGAAGGACGGGCACCTCGACTTATCATTGAACGCCATGATAATATTTTGTGTTTTTAACTGAGAACAAAATAACCAAGCGATCAATACTACAAACAGGTACAACCTTGGTTTGGCTTTGACTCTCTAAATCTTAGCTTCACTGAAGCTTGTTACCGTCCATATGGATGATACCGACCACTCCCTACACCGTCATATCCCCCTCTACTTCCAAAGAATGAACCACTGCGGCTACTTCCATAACCACTCCCAAAGCCAACATCATAGCCACTTGGTCCACTCCCATAGCCACCGACGACACTGCCACCACCACCATAACCTCCATAACTCTCACTAGGGACACCATAATCACCAGCCAGATCATAACCTCTATTAAACCCACCTCCATAAGGACCTGAGTACCCAAGGGAGGGCTCTCCTCTATAAGGCCCCATACCACCACCGTATCCTCCATATACACCAAACTCACCACCACCATATCCACCATAAGAACTGGCTCTAACACCATACGCACCACCTGACCTATAACCGCTGCCACTGCCACCACCACCACCACCAAAGCCACCACCTCCAAACCCACCATAGGCATCTCCAAACCCACTACCATATGCAGGCTTAGATTTATTGTATCGCCTATAAGATGGTTGTGGTGGGTTTGGTTTCTTTGGCTCTGCTTTCTTGATCTCCACCTACAATAAAAAAGAGCATGGATGTTATCTTACTTCATGATTACTTATAAATAAGCTTATGATTCTACTAATTATTTTACAGCTGTGTTAAGCGATGGAGAAGTGGATCCACATCCCAGAACTTTCCAAACGTGGCTAACATACAATGTAATAGAAGACATCTTTGAGAACTTATACAGAAACGTTTACGGACACCTGTATTTCACAGGTAATGGCATGCAGGCATAAGGGTTTTATCAGGTCATTAGAATTCAATAGGCTCGCATGCATCATACATGCATAGATGGTTGAATTTATTAATCCTGTATGCTTATACACAAAAGTGAAATTTCTGTAACTTTACTAATCGAATTTCACATAGAAAAAGTAAAACTCAGTCACTTCAAGAAATCTGGCAACTCTGCTAAAGAACAAAAATATTGGAATTGAGTTTTCACATAGAAGCAAAAATTGTGTGCACTAGCATTAAACCTATATCAATAGTGGCTTTCTCTACAAGAGACACTGATACTACTATCAATTGCAATGACAATAAATTCCACGCTAAAGAACTGACAGCATTTGCTGAGTCAGTCAACTTCAAAACAAATATTAGGAAAACCAACATTTGATACTGACAAACATTCCAAAATCAATCATTAGACACAATGATATGATCTACAGGACATGAGAGACTCACAACAATGATCTTATAGGATTCCATCTTAGAAAGTCTGCAAACACATGAACAAGCATTATCATCTTCAGTTCAAAAAATATTAGAAGTTGGATTCCTTCAAGTAGACATGATATGCATTTTCCCAATATTCCGATTCTGAGAGAAGTTTAGAGTGGTTCATCAAAAGTTTTAAAAGTGTCTCCTTTTCAAAAATTCATATACCCAAACCTCATGTGTATCCATTGTATGAAGTCATTAAATGGTCAATTGTAGAAACAGATGTATTATGTGCAAGAATACAAATTAATATTAGCAGGCACTCTGCTGACCTGAGCACCAGCTAGCTCAAGCTTGTTCCCTTTGGCCAAGAGATCATCAACTGCTTGCTCTGTCTCAAAAGTGATAAATCCAAAGCCACGTGAACGGCTGGTGGAATGATCCCGCATGATTTGATGCTCTTGGACCTCTCCATATTGCATAAAGAAGTCCTTAAATTCATCTGTCCATTTGCATAAAATAAATTAGTACCTTGATACGCTAGTATCCGTCAAGATTCATTGCAATCCAAACCCACAAAGACAAAGGCAAAGTAGGGGAGAAATTCACCATCATTCACTGTTGATGGAATTCCACCCACAAAAATCTTCTTAGTCTTGAAATCTTTAGAACCAATAGCTCCCTTCGGTATTGTTCGCTTAATTTCCACCTTAAAAATTTTGAAAGCCAAATTTAGTCAAGAATTATTAAAGCTATATACCCAATTATAGATATAAAAATATTAAGCTAAATCCACTATCATATTCACAATGAACTCAACCCTACTTGTTTCCCATTAATAATATGAGTGTCTTCAATAACTTCATCAACCACAGATGGATCTGCATAAGTCACAAACCCAAATCCACGAGGCAGCCCTGTTTTTCGGTCTTTCATTATGACAGAATCCGTAATTTCGCCGTATTTACCAAAATGCTTGACAAATTGCGCTACATAAAACAATCACAATCCACCAATAGAATTAAAAACCAAACATGTGACGCTAAAATTAGTACTACTTGAAACTACCATAGAACAATCAACTAACCTGAAGTTGTCTCTCTAGCTAAACCTCCAATAAAAATTTTTCTGCAAATTTTATGAAAAAAATTTAAATGAATTTATATTACAAGCTTACCTTCTTTCTTGAAATCACGCAATACAGAAAAAGAAACAAATAAAAATACCCAGTAACGTAAATTAATGAAGGTTGGCACTATTTTACTTTTCTAAGACAGTAATCAAAGCAAGAAAAGATTCAGATTCGCTTTGGTGTTTTCCCCTTTTTACAGGGAATAAAACAAAATGATTACAGAAAATTACCCAGGACTGGCTCCGTCTCCTGTGTGTGTCTGAGACTTATCGTCTTCATTGTGTTCAGAAGATTTATTAACATCGTTAGATTCCCCGTGAAGAATTGGTTCATTCGCTTCTAGGTCCATGGTTCTGGATTTATGGAGAACTATAACAGCTGTGAAGGGACAGAAAGTAGACACCTTCTGAGAGGAGGAGGAGGAGGAAGAAGAAGAAGGCAGGCGTGATTAGGAGTTCCGTAGGCTATCAGGACAGATATCGTTCTTTCGGTTTCTAAGCCCTAAAACCCCCCCTTTCCTGATTGGCTGCTGAATATAAAGTGCATCAACTCTTGGTTAATACTAGATTATAGATTATGGCCGTTCGTTTTACGTAGCATGCAAGAGCTCCTTCCTATACTAATACTCTCTTAGAGAGAGATAAATACCGGTGATTTTTTAAATGTCACCTACTGTAATAAATATTTTTGTTAAAAATAACAAAGAGAAATTAAATCTTATAAACTTAATCCAAAGATTAGGATATAATTAACTATATTTATTTTGATTTAAAAATTAGAAAGATCAAATTAATTATTTATATTAAAATTTTAAAATGGAAGTTTTATTAATAACTATATAACCTTAATCTTGATAATAGATCAATCAAAAAATTAAAGTTAGAGTTTTAGCAATGTATAATATATCTTAATTACAAGATGAAGGAGGTCAATTGATCCAAAATTAGAATCTTGTTGACTGAATTAGATACTCTATTCACAAAGTTAAGAAAATTAGTAAAATCCAAGATAAGAACTTTGTTGATACAAATTATAATATTATGATGAATAATAAACCTAAAGTTGGAATCTTGTTAACATATTCAAAAATCTTGATCCTGAGATCAAGGCAATTATCAAATTCATATTAAAATAAACTTATTACAAAGCACGAATATTTAAATTTGAACAAGATATCAAAGTTATTTTAGAGTCATCATAATGATGAAATATGTCAATGGATTATTTTAATAAAATTCAAAAATTGGTGGATTGATTATGTATAAAAAAAAGGTATTACATATTCTATAACTTTCATTAAACGGTTATTAAAAAATATTTTGATCTTATTCGATTAATTATTAAATTAATATTTTGACCAGGAGAAAAGGAATTAACATAATATTTTGCCTGTCTTAGTGTGTTGATTAGTTATGAAGAATTTTAAAGAATTTTTTTTCTAATTTTACTTAAGTTTTGACTAAGAGAAGGAGAGTCAATGAGATATTCAGTTCGTCTTGTGTTTATGATTTATTTAAAATTTTATAAGATTTTTTCTAATTTAATTTGGGTTTTAATTAAGAGAAAGAAAGTCAATAAGAGAATTTTAAAGGGTTTTTCTAATTTAATTAGGATTTTGATTAAAAAAAGGAGAGTCAACAAGATATCTGATCAGTCTTGTTATTTATAATTTATTAAGTATTTTAGAGAGTTTTTCTAACTTAATTAATTAGGATTTTGACTAAGAGGGGAAGGGTTACTCTACTTATCGCAAATGTTTATTTAATTTATTAAGTTTTTTATAATTTAATTAGGGTCTTAGCTAAGAGAGTAAGAGTTAATAGACTGTCCGGTCCATATTGGTGTTTATGATTTATTAAAATTTTTAGTAAGTTTTTTTATAATTTAATTAGGGTTTTATCTTTATTGTTTTAGAAAGAAAAGAAAAAAAAAATAAAAAATATTTATTATTAGTTATTAATATTGTTTAACTTATTTACAAATGCTCTTAAAGAAAATAAGTAGTTAAATGAATTCAAACAAAGAAAAGAGAAAAACCCAAACTTAAAAAAAAAAAAAAAATTAAGAGCCAATTTGTCAAGACTCCATAAATCTTTGCCAAAAGTCAAAAGAGGAATTATTTGGACCTTGCATGATAGTTAAGTAAAATTTTAGATCTTAATGATAAAATTATAAAGTTGATTTTGGATCAAATTGAACAAATTCTCTAATTTGGTCCAATTTTATAAATAACCTAAAATTTTATAAAAACCATGCATTTATGAATATTCATCTTCTCCTTTCTCTGTTATCTTTCTCCATGGATGATCAAAACAAGCTTTGGCTAACCATCCAAATCCACTCACTCGTATCTCGACCAACATTATCAACTCTCGTCACTGATAAGAGTTTTTGACAACTCGACAAAGACGATCCACCTGTGAACCGTGGCCACCTAGCCATCGTATATTGCATGCATAGCCATGCATTAGGGACCAATTTTAGTCGCACGAAAGGACCTCTTTTTCGAAACCACTGGCCACAAAAACTATAGAATCACTTCAGGGCGGCTCGTAAAATTTTATGGTGGCCATAGGCAGTAGTATGGTGGAGGTTATTTCAAAAAGGAGTAATAAATTTTGGAGTTAACTTGCCAATCCATTTTTCTATGTTTTTTTTCTTTTTTTCTTCTCTGGTTTTATTACTATCATATTTGGCAACACTAGCAAATCTAAATCATGCTATCCAAAAGAAACAATCAAGTAAAACCTTCTCATTTTCATGGATTCATGCAAATAAATAAATTTGCTTCTCATGTATAGATTTATGCAAAGTACATATATGGGCATAAAAAAAATTTCTATCATGCAAAGAAAATGTTTGGAACCATCCCTTGCTTAGATGCCCAAATATAAAGTTGATTTCTCATAGTTTTTTGCCCTTCCTTTGTCTCTTCCTTTTTGAGTGATGATGATTATTGATAAATTAAATTCACAGTAGCAGTTGACAATTTTTTTTATATGAAGGATGCTTTTTATTCAAACACTAACTTGATTAAATACTACACTAGATAATAAGAATTAGCTAAACATAAGGAAAGAAATAGAAACAACTTGCCCGATATGAGTATTATCTTTGACTCTTATTATTTTGCTAAAAGACTTTAATTAAAACAAACTCCGACTCATTCAAATGCTGACTTGGATCAATATGTTCAAAAATCCTCTCTCTTAATCCAAGTCCTAGGTAACATTCTTAACATTCCTCTCAAGCGTTTGAATTGCTCAACTGATAGTGGTTTTGTAAAGAGATCTACAACTTGCTCTTTTGTATTCACATATTCAAGCTTGATTTCTTCTTTTTCAACTAGCTCATGAATGTAATGATACTTGATCTCTATATGTTTAGATCTTCCCTAGAAAACTAGATTCTTAGTTAAAGCAATTGTAGATTTGTTTTCACAATTAATCATATAGGTTTATCTTAGTTATACTCCAAAATTCAAAAGTTCTTTTCAACCAGATAACTTGGGCCGCTATTGTAGAAGCTGTAACATATTCTGCTTCTGCTGTTGAGAGTTGTCACGCCCCGAACCTAGTCGGCCACGTGACAATCGCCGCAAATCTTAAAAGTACACCCTATTTCTTAGAATGCACTTCTAGAATCCGCAAGGCATTAGTACCTAATTTCAAACTCATTAACCAAAAATAAAATGAATTAAAGAAAAATGGAAGATTTTCAATTATACAAATATCAATCTGAGTATTTTTACAAAATACAACACATAATACGCTTGACCAAGCCAAATACATAAAATATCTTATTACAAAATATTTTTTAAATAGTGGACTATAAAGTAAAAACTTAAGTCGAGTACCTGAAAACGTGCTGAATCACACTTTAGCTACGCTATGCCACGCCCGACTACATTATCCTCAAATGAGAAAGTGAGGGGTGAGTATTTGAAAATACTCAGTGAATAGACATAAAAACATATAGCAAATCAGAAGCCTGTGGATTGATTACGGTAACTTCTTGTAATCATAAATCCACTCATAGTGACATGTGGTATCGTATGCATGAATAGAAAATCAATATCATATAAAATATGTATATCCCCTCGGTCTATAGGATCCCACCCACTATATCTGAGCTGTATAGTCGATCTGCAATCGTGGTTCGGAATGTGTGCCTATGTATGATATCCCTCGGTCTATAGGATCCCATCCACTCTTCTCAGAGCTGTATGGCTGATCCGTAACCCTGGTTAGGATACAATATAATAAGGCTAGCATGCTTTAGCCTGGATATATGGATTCCACCCATCCTCTCTAAGATTGTATGGCCAATCCACATTCTGGGGACTATTGGATTCCACCTACTCTCTAAGAGTTGTATGGCCAATCCTCACCCATAGTCATTAGCACGTCACACAAAACTATAACTCAAAATCATTGGCCCATCAGGGCAACTTAAATCACTGGTGGCTCACAGGCCAAATATCAT
>JAVXUL010065520.1:0-10060 GCA_035590515.1 Trichilia minutiflora
AAAGGAAGCTTGACAAAAATCAAGCCAAAAAGTGAAAGGAAAAGAAGGAGAATCAAGTAACAAAGTGGAAGAATAAACTTGGGAGATCATTTTCAAGCTTTCAACATAAGTTAAAGGTAAGAAAAATCATTTATATTTTCTACAATAAATGTAAATCCAGTGGGTAATGTTAAAGAGATGTATAGATGTATTGATGATGGTGAGAAAGTGATGATATTGTTGAAATCATGATTGTTGACATAATTATATATGAAAAATTGCATGAATTATGTTTGGCTATGAAGGGGGAATTCCAGCTATTACATGGCAGTAAGTATAGAAGTTGTTTGATGAAATGATAATGAGAAGGAGGTGGTGTGATGGATGTGTGAATTGGTGGCTATGAATTGGTACAAAGGATGATGTGTATAGTAATGGTGGCTTAAGGTGTGTGTTTGATATCGAATAATGTAGAAACTTTTATGGTTTGTTTTGGAGACCTTTTGGTGCATGAAAATGGTCATTTAGAGGGATGGAATGTGGTAATGTAAGACCTGGCTGTATATGGTCGAACTTAGAACAGAATTGGTCACTTATGTTTAACATGGATGCTGCCAAATTTTCCTGAATAGGATGGAAATAATGACCTATAATTTGAGTTTTAGACATCCGTTTGATGAATCATAAAATTCTACATAAACTAGGCACACTCAAGTGTAACATAGCCAAAAATCATAATTTTTCAATAAAAATGGAATTTTCTAGAAATCTCGTAATAGGATTGCTCGAACAGGTGACTAAAATTAGCTTTATTGATCAGTGTGGGAAGATTAGGTTATAACTTAGGCATATAAGAGCTTATTCTATAAGAATTTCAGCCTTAGATTCATCACTAAGTAAATACAGCAAATTTTGGAAGGTGGCTTATCAGTTATGATCATATACAGGTTAGGGTTAGTGGTAATAATGTGGGGGAAATTGTAAACCTTAAACCCTAAGCTTATGTATAGCATTTGCATGGTGAGTTAATGTATAATGTGTATGATATGGCTCTGAAGTAATGAATTAAAAGTGTAGAATATTAATTTGTGTGAATGAATTAGAATACGCTATGGTAGTGGTTATATATGTCAAACCCGATCATGCACTATCATTGAACTATGTGTGATCAATTGAGCGTAACTTGAGTTTTAAATAACGAAATTGAGTTTTGTAAAAAGATATGTCAACTAGACACATAAGGGAATAGCCAGTAAAAGTTTTAGCCCCTGCCCTGTACGCTGCTAAGCCTAGTGAATTTTGGAAGTCTATATTGTACTGTATGACGATGCTTTAGGTAATTGGACACTAAAAATTTGATAATTTGACGTGCGTAACTCTGAATTAGGTTCAGTAAAATTTGTAGGCAACCTTGATATGTTAATTTTTTAAAAAATATGACTGCTCATACATATAGCATTTTGTTAATGATTTAACAAATATTTTATATCAATTGCTCTAAAAAAGCTTTAAATTAGCCATAGATCGACGACCGGAGACACAATCATCGATAACTCCTTAGGATACTCTGGATCAGCCATAGAACTATAAGTGGAGCATGTAGTTCAATTACTTATTTATTTATTTGTGAAAAAGAATTTGAGAATTAATGAATTACTTTACGTGTTTGTTATGTTAATGTATGATTTTATTATAAGTGATTGAATTGAAAATTGAGCTTTTTGAATGGAGTTGAAATGAGTTTGAAAATTATTTGAAACACAGATTTATGTTTTCTAGCCTTTATGAATATTTGATATTGACGACGTGCACGGATCGCAGCATGGGAAAATTTAGAAGGACGCTTCTGATCCTTCCATTTTTCACGTTCAGTTGGATATTCCTGAACGTAGTATATTAATGACCGGTTGAGATATTCCCGGGCATAGGTTGTCTATTTTACTTTAGCTTGTTTTATATAAGTATGTTGGATGTTACTAGAAGTATATTGATTGTTATTTCTTTATCTTAAAGCTTCACTCACTGAGTTTTTAGACTCACTCTCTCTTCCTCATATTTTGTAGGACAAATCCACTGGTGAGCCATTGCCTATTCTGAGAGACATGAGTGAGGAAGCAAGATTGTGCTGTAGTCATTAGGGTTGGGCCATTACATTCTAAGAACATTCATGTAGAATGCATAGTCAGTTTGTAATATGTTTATTTTTGGATAAATCATAATTTTGTATGTTATTGGACATTGTATATAAAAGATTTTATATCTATACAGTACTGTACTTCAGGTCATTAATATTTTGATTTATTCAGGTGTTCTTATATGGGCATTTAATAACATATGGTATAATAATATTGAGTAATCCAGCATTTAGTTAAAGGCTTTGGGTGGTAGTGGAATATGTCACTTGCCGGTAACATCTCCGTACTAAGGATGTTACAAAAGGATGAGGTCAATTTGGAGCTCATGATCTATCAGAACCCCAAATCCTCAAGATACTCTATCCATCTAATCATCTTCAAAATATGATCGAATATAGAATTGTCAGGATGCATCTTACAACCAAACAATTTCTTGGTAGTTTGATATCTAACTACTCTGGTGCTGCTATTCTTATAAGTGGATCAAGATAGATCTAACATCCATCTTTTTATGTTGGCATTGCTATTCTTTAGACATTCCAGCTAACATATAGCATCTTGCTATTTTCTCATCCTCCTTTCATTTCTTAAGGGTATTAGGTATCAAAGAGTCAAGAACATAGACAATCCACTCATACGTTAAAATAATTTTAAGCGTGTGAAACTAGTTAGAAAATTCTCAAGACTACTCAATTTTTCAAAGACAAACATAGTATAAAACAGATTATGTAATGCAGATATGTTTAATCTGTATTAAAACACACCAAAACAAAGCAGACATGATTAGTATAAGTATTAATGAATTCAAGAAATAAAATAAATTAAATATTAAATTATTCCTACTATTTTAATCGAAATGCATAATCCTTTAATAACAAATAGAGAAATAATCACATTACTTCCTAGTACGTATTGGAATCCCATTTAACTTAAATAACACAAGCTTGTGTGATATAACAATTCATGTATTCCTTAATTAGGTGGGTAACTCTTACCAATTGCAATACTTAAAATTTTCAATATTATTTAGCCTCCAGAATTTTATGACTTTGTGTGGCACAATAAATCATAAATTCCAGTTAAGTGAAACCAACATTTCTCATGAATCAAATTTCATCATATAACTCTTATGCGATATAATAAAGCTACATGACTACACAGATAAAATATCTCATGTAAATGTATTAATTCATGACGACAAAGACATGAGCCTTATGTAACACAACAAATTACATTTCATTGTCGAATTCAATTAATACATAAATATTGAAAAGGCTACGTTAAAATTTTCAATTTAACATTATCACTTAATATTACTCATAAAAGGGATTTTAATATTAATTAGGTCTCATTTTAATTATAACATATTTATAACATTTATAACTATACTTATGACACTCATAACAACTTACATCAACATGTAAAGTACATTTTTTTCATGAATAATTCATGTTATGTAAGGACATCATATCTTTGATGATGTGTATGTGAAATGTTATACAATTTCTATATATCATATATACAAAAATGTACTTAATGCACGTTATCACTTCGCATTCAAGTTAAAATATATCCAATATATATCCAAATGTAATAACCTTTATTACAATCTAATAAATTTATCAATCCCATTTAAAATAAAAAAGCATAATAATCCACACAAATTGAGTGATTTTGATCGATTTTGTATATTTGATAACTTTTATCGTAATATGTCCATAAACCATCCAACTCATGAATGACATTTTAAACACATAATTTTATATAAATTAGACCTATGAGGATAATTTGGGTGATGTATAACATGCACCGAATAATTTCTCATAAAACTGCTTGACAATCGAACAATTACACTACTTGCGACGGTTGTCAACAATGTAACCTATATTTGATATCCAATACTTGAACACCTAATATACGTCTAAAACAAACCCTTATTGATCCAAAATAGCCATTGAAACAATTTCTAACCATTGAAAAAAATTCGGACAAGTTATCATAAACAAATTGAAAACTATCCATTTTTTTGTCAAATGAGAAGTTGTTTTTGCACATTTATTTTTGGCCACACCAAATATCAATAAAAATACAAAATTTTCAGATTTCAAACACTTTGACTGCATCATGAAATGATCACAAGAATAGGGTATAATATCTTAGCGAACACTCCCAAATCATTTCACACATGCTTGGCCTATCATAATCGAAACAAACAAGTCTTTGTCAAGATTTAAGCTCAATCATCATCACATCATCACATATCTATACTAAACTCAATTTTCAACCCTTATGCTCTGATACCAATATAAGAATTTAGCATACCATGTTTCTTAAAACATGAAATTAAGTTTGTATACTATAAGATCTAGGAAATGAATTTAATATAGAAATGAAAATCTTACCCTTGTGTTAGTCAATATTTTATTGCCTTATTGCAATTTTTGAAGTTTTAGAGGATCAAATTAACTCCTTCTCTATCAAATGATGCCCTTAGTATGCTTTTCTCTCTTTTGACTTTATTGAACTTCAATCAAACCTTTTTATTGAATTAGGATTTTTCAAACAAAACCTTAGCTTTTCAATCCTTGAAAATGCTTTTCAAAGCTTCAAATTGGCTTTACACCTAGCAAGATCTCTTCACAAGGATCTAAATTCCCTTTTCAATCAAGCAAAATGATGAAATTTTGATTAAGAATCAAAGAGAGAGGTGAATGGCAATGGTAGAGCAAAATGCTTAACATTTTGCCTTTTTATTTTCATGTCCTTTTTGAAAAATAAAACAATTTTTATTTATATATTTTTCAATTTAATTAACCATTAATTAAAAAAAAATATACGAAAATTATTTTACCAAAAGGATGGATAGGATTGAGCCATATCTCATATGTATCCACCATCCATTTGTAACCTAAGTATAAGGTTAAGATTTTGCCACTTGTTAGCATTTCATTTGCTAAGATGAAAATGTTAATATATATCACTCATACCATCATTAAGCTTAGGTTAACCAATCATATTACTTTAGCTTAATATATTAGAGTAATGTATAAAACAAATAGGAAAAAATTGAGCTAATTATGTACAAGACTCAATAGGTTCATCGTAAAGCTGGCAGTAGACAATATAAGTGAATTAAAATTTTTTTAATTTCTTTTATATCTTGAATCAAACTCTTTAATTTTTTTTATTTAATTAATCTATAAGAAGATTAATTAAGTATGTTTATAGACTAATATTGACACTTAACCATGCAATACGGCCTCCGGATTACAATGAAGTCTGTAACTTCAAAAATGAACCTTTCTATCATCAGTTATCATGTGTAATTCAATTCTTTCATCACACAATGCTCTGGTTGGATCAGGGATAGGCTATAATAATCAAACTCTTTTAGATTCAATGCTGTAACACCCTGTGTCTTATCTTGAGGGTATATTTGTTCTTTCCTACTTCTCCAGTTCATACATCTGCATGTATTTCATGTCTCATGTGCTTGTGGGTGTAATTCTAGGCTCAAGTGAGGAATATTTAAGTGATATTTTGAATTTTGGGGGGTTCGATCGACCAAAATGGTTGGTTTATTCGATCGAAATATTGATGACTCTCTGGAAAATTTTGGCTTTAGATTCGTCCGAACGAATAGGGGGATTCGTTCGATCAAATTGGGTTTCGTTCGACTGAATGGGAGATTCGTTGGACCAAAATGTGGATTTGTTCGGCCGAACATCATTTCGTTCGACTGGCAATTTGGAAGCTCTTTGATTTCTATAGACGCTAAGAGATTCGTTCGAACGAAATGCTATTCAATCGATCGAAGGGGGTGGTTCGGTCGAACAAATCTTCGATTTGTTCGATTGAATCGGCATGAAATGATGAAAATTTCCACTTCTAGAAGCTTCTTCCTTAAGAAAACTTAAGGGAAAAATGGTAATTTCACCCTTTTTCTATAAATAGGGGTCCAAGGATCGAAATTTTAGCTTTTCCTTCTCTTTTCTTCCCCTTCTCCCTCCTCTCACGTTTTCCTCATCTCTCTCTAAATCTTTGCCAAATTTTCGATTTTTCTTCGCAGACGAGCTACATTCCTTGCGTTTAACCACCTAGAAGAACAATTTGGTGATTGAAGCACGAAATCATGAATGGACGTCTAGGGTTTCAGAGAGGAATTTGGGGCTTTTCATGTTAAAGGCAAAATCAAAGCAAACCGACCACACCACGAGGTTCGTAGCATCATTTCTAGCTTGTCTGCCTGTTCATTTCGTAATTTTAGGCATTTTGATTCATATGGGTTTTTGTATTTATTTTCTTAAATTTACGACCTGAATCTTAGTTTTAATGCACAATGTGGGTTATAGAGGAGTCGTAGAAGTCGTAGGAAGCTAGAAATATAAATTTAAAAATTTTGGGTGAATATGAACAGTAATTTTGATTACTGTTCTAGCGGGTATATGGGGCCCACTAATCAAAATCACGCATATTATTTAAAATGAGTTGGTTTAGCTTCAATGTGGGTCCATGTAGATAATAATTAGATAATTTGACGTGTAATGGGAATTTTAGTTAATATCACCTAATAGTTCGATGATAGAAATCCGGGGTTATCACGTATTTTATGCATTCGAATTCATGTACATATTGGAACGAGAAATTGATAGTGATTTTATGTGTGTGGTTAGGCAATGGTTCGAGATTGAGGCATTCGTGTGAATCGTCGAAGAACGAGGGGAACTAGGGAGTGTACACCCTCCCTAAGTTGTGAGTGGACATTCTTTCTATTCTATTTCCTTATTTATAAGTTTGTTTTTTCTATAAATGAAATAATATGTAAATGATTTTCTTTATTATTTTTAAAAGTGAAAATGTGTATATACATGTGTTGGATATGATTTTGAGATGAATTTGATAATGCTTTGGTATTTTGATGCATGTTTTATATGATGATATGGCCAGTGGGCCAGATTTATATTTATTATGTGGTATTGCGGTCAATGGGCCATATTTTATGTTTATGTTTATGATGACGATATGGCTTGAGGGCCAAGTTTTATGATTAAATGCATCGGTGATAACGGCCTTGTGAGCCAGTTTACTGTAGCTATAGGGTGGTAGCCTGGGGAAATGTTCACTAAGATGTGGACCCCCAGGTGAGTGTGTGGTGGTAGCCTAGGATTGGCTTGGGAGAGAGATCACCTAGGTGAGTGGAGGCTGCATAGATGGACCGTTATGTGATTACAGTTGTGTTGTGATATTGTGATGGGATTTGTCCATCTATGAGTCTCGTCAAGTTAGTCACGGATGTCACCCCATGACGGCTCGAGGCAAACGTCAGTGTTGGGCATCTTTTTTTGATAACACTGTATAATTTATAATTATCGCATTTTAAATCTGTTTTTCTTAAATAGCATGTTTTTCTGCATACAAAACCCACTGACGATCTCAGAACGTCCACGGCCAGGGTAGTTGCCGGGAAAGGAGCCAGCCTAATAATTTTATAATATGTTTTTGAAAACTATATTTGAATGTATGTATAAGCACACCACATCATTTTAATTATAGTTTATTTTGTTTACTCACTGAGTATACTCCCGTATACTTACCCCCCTCACCTCTCAGTTTCAGGGAAAGCAATAGGATAAGCGCGGGTGGTGGTGATTGCTCCAAGAGAAAAGGCTCAGGTATAGCTACTTCGACTCACTCAGGAAGTCCATAGTCTACTGGTGTCATTTTCAGTTTTCTTTTATTTGTGAGATTTGGTAACTGATTTACAAATTGTAATAAATATTGTATTATGAGTTGGGATGGATTTCCACAGATTTTATTTGAGTATGTACTTTTGTTGATTTATGCGTATTCATAGACATTTTAAGTGTTGTGGCCTTATTTTATTCCATGTGAAGTTTGGGTGAAAGGTTGGTTGATATTGGAAGTGTTTTGGAAACAAGTTTTGTGATAGCCCCTACAGGTTGTATTCTATGTGATTGAGTACACCCTGGAGGTCTGTGGCGATTGTCATGCGTGGGACCCATAGGTCGGGTCAAGACAGAAAAACCCCAAATCGTCCCTCGAAACCCTAGCTCCTCATTTCTGTTTCTGCGTTCCAAACACCAAATCGAAGTCCGTAGAGTGTTTAATGCGTGTAATCTAGTGAGAAACTAAGAAGAAATTAAAAAAAAAAACACAAGAATGGGGAGATGGGTTTTTAGATTAGAGGAGAGAACGGAGGAGAAGAAGAGAAAAAAGAAGAAAATGGGAGAAAAATGACCTCAGCCCCCATATTTATAATAAGAGGACAAAATTACCATTTTCCCTTAAAAAATATAAAGGATAAACTTCTAGAATGAGGGCAAAATCATCATTTTACAATAATTCGATCGAACGAATATGAATTTAATCGAATGAACTGGGTTTTGATCGAACAAATATAACACTTTCGAAGTCATAGACCTCCCCAATTTTTTGTTCGAACAAAATGATCAATTCGCTCTAACGGATTTGGGATCAAAATTTTTTAAGGAGTTCCTCTAAATTTTGTTCGAATGATCCGCTTTTCGTTCGAATAAAATATTCTATTCGTTCGAACGAATTGCCCATTCGTTCGAACGAATCTGGGACCAGGAATTCGTTCGAACGATTCGACCAATTCATTTGAACGAATTGCACATTTTCTCCTAAATCTTTCCCTTAATTGATAAATATCATTGGGATCCAACTCAAAATAAAACTAATATTTAATTTTATGGAGGTCCTTGCATTCACACCCCCAAAACTTCATCTTAAGCAATTCAACCTCAAAATAATTACGAAATCATGCCCACATGCACACAAGGTACAGGATTAATACAAATGCATGAACAATAAAAATACAAAAAAAATAGATATGCCCTTGAGATCTAAGCACAAGGCTTACATTTTCTCTCTGACATGCTTCCTGCTGGACAGGTGCTTAGTACCAATCCCGGATTGGCAGTGTCCGATCACTCCTATAGTATCATCGATTGTTAAAATGGGTCGTGCATCATTTCACTAGTTTGGCCTATGATTTGAGTTGGATGGATTGAGATTCTCTCGTATACTAAAAAATATATATATATATATTTTTCTTAATTAAAACATGAATAAAATTTTTAAAATTTTTATGGTAATTTGATGACTTTAATAAAAGAACATTATATTCTATATATTTATATAAAACCTAATTTATTAATTATATTATTAATATTACATTAAAAATTATTTTTATCGATCTTATATGCATAATATTAAATTTTTCATTATACAAGTTAGTTTATTTTGTTTTTCAACATTAAATTAGCTTCAAACTCAGCAAAAATTTATTGTTTAGTAAACCACAATAACCTCCAAGTTCAAACTATCATTAGTAAATAAATTAATTAAATAAACAAATTTAAGGCATAATATGCATAACATTGAATAAATAAATAAATAAATTATTATTCTTTTTTAATTTAAATTTGACAATAGTTTCTTTTTGTATACTATTAAAATCCTATTTTTTCAGCTATTAATTACTTTTTGTTGTTGTTTTTCTAGAAACTTCCACAATTGACACTTTCTTTTACTTCACTCTTGAGATTATCTAGTGGCATTAGCGTTGATTAGTCGATCTCACTTTTTGCATTAAGACTCGGCATCCATCCTCCTCTTGAAAATACGAATTCAGCGTTGGTAAAAATTTTAAATAATAAAGTTTGAGATAAGTACTTAAGATTTTGAGATCTCTCTTTTGCTATCAATGAAGATTTTAGATATGATATTCAACTCTAAGGCCTCTCTCTCCCTATCAATAAAGGTTTTGATGATGATATTAAACTCTTATATCTCTTTATTAATGAAGGCCTCATAATCAATAAAAAATTTAGATATGATATTAAACTCCAAAATCTTTTTATCAATAAAAGTCTTAGATATAACGTTGAACATCAAAACCT
>JAVXUL010065551.1:0-10059 GCA_035590515.1 Trichilia minutiflora
AAATATTGTGGTTTGTTGTTTACATACTTATATTCGGAGTTTGGGTGTTAGGTTGAATTGCTATTGGATGTGTTTTTGAAAACCAGTTTTTATGAATGCCTTACAGGCCTACAGGTTGTATTCGGTGTGATTGAGTACACCCTGGAGGTCTGTGGCGTCTGTCACAGGTGGGCCTCACGGTTTGGGGTGTGACACCGCGGGTCAAAATATTATTTTAATAATAATTTTTTATTATTTAATTATTATTATTATTTTAATAATATTTTAATATTATTTATGAGAGCGGGCCGGGCTTGGCACGGCCCATCACGGGCTCGTGCCGAGCTCGACCTGCGGATCTAATCCCTCAGCCCGGCACGGCCCTTTTAACAAGCCAAACTGTGTCGGGTTTTCACTGTTCTCAGGCCGACCCGACCCATTTGTCATCTCTAATTACATTGATGGAATGAAAATCGGGACATACAAACACATAGCGGAAATAAAAACAATTTTCAACCAAAGGATTCATGCAATCAACCTAGTGTTTTAACATATTATGAATTCAGAATTTATATCTTTTGATAAACTTTGACGAATCAATAAGCACAAACTCTCATATTTGTGCCTTTAAAGTATGCACACGAACAGGATGAATCAAGTCAGAGTGCTAGCTCTTTGTTCATGTCTTCTTGTGTTTTAACCTCTCTCTTATACATTTTTTAAGACTCATATGTTCAACCCTAAGGCACACACTTAAAGACATCAAAACACGTCCTTTTATAACGTATTTTTTAGGTTAAGATTTTCATTAACTTTTTTATTTCGTCAAAATTCAATGAACCTATTAATAATAAAATCAACTCATTATACATATTGGGCATAGCCTTATTCTTAAAGTCTAATCTATTAATAAATTTTAAATTAATATACTTAATCCAACTTTACTTAATAGATCTAGTCAAAAACCTTAATAACACAAAAATTTCACAAACTTAGATAAATTCATTTCATAAATTTATACTTTATTATTTCATTCTAATGTGCGATTCAATAAATTTTTGTAATGTTAGTAATTGTAACACCCCGTATTTGAAATAAGGATAATTTAGTTATTTTATACGTAAGAGTATTTTTATCGTTTCAAAAAATATATGTTCGGATGCTCAGAATTATGTTAATAACTCCACATTATCGATTACTTTGTGATTGGTGTCGAATTTATGAAGAATTATTAAGTTAAAAAAATTTTTTCAAAAATGTCATTTACACACTTGAGTTTCCAGATCAAATTCCCATTGATCTGGAAGTCCAAATTATGAGTTGGTTGTTGGTACTAAAAGAGAACTCGATTACGATCGATATAAAACAAATTTAAGTCAAATTGAAGGTCAGAGAAGAGAGAATCGTAGCTGGAAACATAGAAAATGTTCAGGAATACAGAAAAAGTCACATTTACCCCGTTATCTCATTTTTTTCTTTCATTTCTTTCGATCCTCCAGGGCAATTCAATCATTTACTCATTTATTAACATGTATTTGAGACAAAACAAGCCAAGATGATTCATTTGCTTCCCAGAAATGTTTCTCACATGAGTTTTTCTCTTTTACCTTTCATTTGCTCTTTTATTAATTTTTCTTCAAATTTCTCATTTTTCAACCGTTTAAAGCCTGTTGCTTGCTACAAATCAATTATACTCGACATGGGTTATACTCTAGAAGCTTCGTTTGAGTGATTTGGTTGATGATTTATTCGAGGGCGGATATTAAATACTATTTATAATTTAAGGATTCTTGTGATTATTGACGATCTGAACGACTATGAGTTAAATTAACTGTACGGTGAGATTCTCAGCTTTATTATAAGTTCATTTTCGTATTATGATTAATTTTTTGATGTCAAGTTACTATTTATACTGAATTACTATTTTGAATCACAAACTTCGAATTATTATAGTTGAAATCTAATTAACATCGTGGGTGACGTTTAGTTAGTTGAATAATTACTTGACCATTAGAATATAAGAAAAATTAGATTTCAGAAAAAAAAATTATTCAAATATTAGAATTTAAATTACATTCCGTGTTATACTCTGATTTTCTGACAATAATATTGTAATTGTGTTTTAGATACGTCGAAGGAGTGGTTATCTAATTCTCATTGATCCGATCTCCGTTTAGTGTTCGTTTTTTTTCTTATACACTATGAATGGATATTTAATCCTTTTACTTTGTTTTCATTTTTTTTTAAATGTATATTTATTATCAAAGCTTGAAACTATATCAAATAACTTAATTTTTATTATGCTTTATATCAAGGATTACAGTTTTTTTCATGTTTTATAATTGACTTGTGAAGGAGTTATTGAGATACTAAGATTGAGGTCAGGAGACGGACATTGTGTTTTGATTATGTTTTATTTTATATATTGTGGTGGAGACGATGTTATGTTATTGGTATTGAGACCAAAAGGTGGCCATGATGTTTCAGTTGAGATTGAGGCCAGAAGACAACCATTGTGTTTTGATTATGTTATGTTTTATATATTGTGGTGGAGGCGATGTTGTATTATTGGTATTGAGGCCAAAAGATGGCCATGATGTTTTAGTTGAGATTCTTTGTTGATTTTTATATATTGTTATGTTTTCGACATCATATACATGCGTATATTTTTTCTAAAATATTACTTAGATTTATTCGGTTAATACCAATAAAGAAAAATTATGTTTTAATAAGGTTGTTTTAGCCAATGTTTTGATTTGAAATGTGTTGCTAAAACTTGAGATACTATAATCTTATTCATTATTATTATGATTCTTTCTATTTTCTTTGTTTCTGATACTTTGTTTTTTGCCATCATTTTGTATTTCCTTACCCTTAGTCAGAAGACATAAGGAGGGAAGTATATGTGCTTCGAAAGCAGATTTTTTATTTGTTTTGTATAAGTACCGAAACATATAAGAAGTAGGAGACGAATGGCGGTCTGTTCTCTAACCCACTTCTGTATACATCTCTCCATACTTCTCTTTTATATTAAACCCTCTGAAAATATAATTTTAAAAGTATTTAAACATGTTGTGGATGTCTTGACATTATGTTTCATCCAAAATTGATTCTGTTTTTTTTTTTTTTTTGTTATATGTATATTTACACATTTTTATACTATTTCAATATCTATTCATTGAATTTTTTTCAAATTCATCCCACTACAGTTCCCAATGCATGCAAGATTTCTTTCTTAGGTACGAACCAATAGAATTTTTATGAAGAGCATTGAAGATCTATTTTCAAATACACTATTATCACTATGAAATCGCTTATAATACTCATATAATATTCTCATAATAGATCGATCTAGTACATTAATTCTTTAACTTGTACTTATATATTAACTTTATATCTTCTATAATAACAAATCTCATATTAGTATAAGTTACTATATATACAAGTCTCAATATATTATTATTACTCTATCCACAATTATATTTTATTAAAATTATTTAAAAATAGTAGTTAATTAATTATATCTACTATTTCAAAAATATTATTATATTTATTTAAATACACAAATATGTGATAATATATATATATTAATAAATAATATCGTAATATATAGATATATTAAATATCTAAAATGATCGTTAGATTATAAGACATATATCAATATACATTCTCTTTCATTTTTGGCAAAAGATCAACTTGTTTCTCCAGCATCGAATAAAGAACAAAAGCAAAAACCATACTTTTGTTAATCTCCTATTCCATTAGGTATACTGCTAGGCAAATGCTACATCACCTAATTTATGAAATTATACGACGCCGTGCATATGCCACCCATACAAAATTATTTGATCCCTGACGCTAAAATATTCCACTTGCACTATCTCATTTATTCATTTTACGAAATTACCATTGAAAATTTATGAGTTCAGAATCAGCCAACTCTGATTGCCGAACAGTGTGTCACTCATAATTTCCCTAGGCTTAAGGATTCCAACACCCAGATCAGTGAGATTATCCACACGGTAACATCTGTTAACACCAACATCATTAATGTCGCAACATCAAGTTTTTCCCTCTGAAGCAGCTCAAGACATGCTTGTGCTGCACCAGTCGTTTCTACCACAATATAATCAAGTCCAGGACAGGCTGTTGACACAGCAATATCATAGTTTGCTACATTGATACGGAAGTAATTATCACTGTTGTATTCAATTCAACAAAAACTTTTTAAATCTCTTTATCTCGCTATCCCATAAAATAATCACTGATTGTGAGCATAAATCTACAAGTAATTATAAATATAAACCAGTAATCTCTGGGAAGAGAGGAAACAATTACAAAAAATAAGTCCACTACACAATATAAATAGTTGGAGCTGTTTTCTCTTCTTTAATGTTACCTACACAGTAAAAATGAATAAACCAACTGCACCTTCTCACTTAAAAGCTTGCTCTCAGTACATGCAATTTCAAATTTTCCTTTGTGCACTATCAGCTCTTTCTCCCAAAGTTCTAATTTAGCACGAACTGTTGCAAGCTCAGAGCGATAACCCTCAGTTTCAACTGTTTATCAGTCAATCAGATCAGAAATAAGTTTAACAAATTAGACACAAAGTGCAAAACTACAAAGTATCTATGATGTATAAAGGAAACATGGTTTGAACTTACTGGTACTTCAATCGTTCCTACCCTAGGTTGCAAGGTTGGAGTTATAATGTGAAAAATAAAACAGGTTGCAAATTAATATAAAAGTATTTAATATATTCAAGAAGAGCAGAGATTAACCAAATTTTTTAATGAAACAGATCACATTAGAATTTAAAACCAGCATTAAGTTATTTTTTTACACAGCCAATGTCATATTTAACTACCAGAAATAATTACATTTAGCATATCAACAATGTACTAACACATTTTCACTAAAAATAACTTTTATATAACATCGAGTAAAAATGTAGTTAAACCACCTTTTGCATTCTCTTTAGTAATCTCCAGGAGTTTATCTTCATCTAACAGATGCTTTTGCAGCTTCGGAATGCTGTCTTCAAGTATTGGGATCTGATTTTTGAGCCCTCACACTCCTTTGTTATGTCATCAATCTTTGAGGAATCCTGCAAACGCAGGCCCAAAGTAAGATTTGATACATATACATTTTTTATAAGCATACCTCTTCATTACCTTTTCAACTTTATCCTCAAGTTTCTTTATCTTTTGCTTCATATGCTTCAAACCTTCCCGTTATTTTACATCCTGCCTTCAGACTCTTTAAACTCTTCCTTACAAACTCTGAAACCATCATTAAGTTCCTAATCATTCAGAGCAAAGTAAAGGAAAAAAATGGAAAAATGGCATAAACCTTTATAAGCTTAAATCTTTTTTCCAGAAAAAGATAATCCATTGCTGTATATTAATTATTACTACAAGCAATTATTTAGACAGCTGAACTGATTTAATGCAAACCTCTTATCTCTTCATATAATTGTTGTGCACAGACTCCAACTCTTTCTAAGTTTTATTATTGTCTTGGATATTCTCCCTGAAAAGATTAATCAAAATCACCAAGAAAGTTATAATGTATGCTCAATGCTTATATTGACCAAACTTACCTCTCATTCTTCAGATATTCTTCTAATCTTGACACCTTTTCCTGTAGCTCAACCATTTTCACACTATTATCTTCATGAGCCAATTTTGTGCCTTCGCTTGCCATTTAAGATTGACAACTCTTTCAGCATGTAGGCCTATTACACAGAAATATATAACTAGGACAACTGAACATTTTCAAATGATATACCACTGCATAATAATATATACAAACCTCCAAGCTATCTCTTTCTTTCTCTGTTAATTTAACCATTTGAACAATGCTAAATCATTTCTCATTAAGTGATTCAAGCCTGCGAATTCAGTGAGTTCAAAATAACGAGTGTTAGACACCATCTTGATGATAAACTAATCATCTGGCAGGACATCACAAGCGAGACATGTAGAATAGCATGGTATAATGCTAACATTATTCCAATCTGATATGACATATCAGTTTAGAATAGAAACACCAGTTTGATAACACGCTTTCCATCTAGCAGGATATATCATCAAGAATTGTCCCAAATTCTGCAAACTAAATGATCAACTATTACTTTTCAAACATTCTTAAAAGTATTTTCTGTATTTTTCCCTAGTAAGCCACTCATTTTCATGTCAAAACTACTTTTTTCAGCTTTTAATAATAGCATTCTTTTATTTGACAAACCTAACGAAGGCTTCCATCTCACACAAGGGAACAGACACCGCCAAATACAAATAGAAAAAAGAATAAGATGATTTACAGGGTAAATTTTCTAGAGAACTAGCTTGAGGAAAATTCCTTGTAAGATTTATCAATTTTTTCAACATATTTGTTAGTTCCAATTATGCCTAAGGTATTCAAGAAAGCCTTTATCATGTGGCCCTAGAGCTTTTGGTTTCATCAAAAAAATCTGCTCAATTTCACCCTGTTAACAACAAAAATGCATATTCTTAGATATTTAGACACAACATTTGGGCACAAAATTAAAACAGTTGTCTAACAATACTAAACTTGAAGAATCAAAAAACGGTTATTGTCTAGGTCAACAAACGAGTAGTGATCAAGATTCGATCAAGTTAGTTTCTAACTTTCTATATATCAAAGTGGATCTTTATGAATTCTCCATGTTTTACATATCCCAAATATATATTCTAAGGGGCCCAAGAACATCTAGAGAAACCCATAAGCCCAAATTAAATGTAGAAAAAATTACTTGCTAGAAGACAAAATAAGTTAGTAGACAAAAATAATTAATTTTTTGAAATCAAAATTGTATACTTTAGATGTTGTACTTAATTGTTTGGTGCATATAAGGGATTATTCCTAACCGTTTGAAACTTGTCTATATAAAGGCAAGCTCTTCTTTTGTTTTTTAAACATAATTCAATTTTAACTCAAGAAATCTTTCCTTTCTCTCTAGCCAATTCTATCTCTCTCATTTCCCTTCTTTTAGTTTAATTTACATCTTATTATTTTGATAGTTTTTTAGTCAACTTTTTATCATCATTATTCTTTTATTCTTTCATATTTATCAACATGATATCAGAGCCAAGTTACAAGGTATCCAAGCTGAAACTTTCTCTTTTCTTTTTCATTCTTGTCAAGGTGCAATTTGAAAACACAGTTGCAACGCCTTTTATATAGCTCAAGATGCAACTCAAGAAAAGTCTTCTAACAATACCGAGACAAGCAAAAGGGTTTTGAAGGGTGTAGAGAAATATTACCTCACCTCCATCTTGTTGAATGGGAAAAACTATCGTACTTGGAATGGCTCTTAGTGCAAAGAGAGCACTTGGCCATATCAATCAAAAGAAAGAAGCTCCAATGGACATCTCTAGTTAGAGTTATGAAGTTGGGCTTGCAATGACAATTGGTATTTTCATGTATTCTAAACTCCTTGAAGGAGGAAACTATTGATACATTTTGTAATGCCAATAACTCCAAGATCTTGTGGGATTCAGTTGCTCTATAATATGATGGTAAAAGCAATGTGATGTGAATCCATGAGTAAAAGCATTTCATCAATCATTCAACTCTCAAAAATGATGATTCCATAAAGCATAACACCAAAATGAAAAATGCTTTTGATGAGCTTTGGTCTTTGAAGCCATATATAACCAATCCTCTAAAGCTTCAAACAAGGGCAAATGATGATATGGTATATTCTTACCTAATAAGACTTAGGAGTTTCTATGATGATTTGAGGAATCACATTGAAAAGTGACAAGCGGCTAAAGTTTGATTAAGTGGTTGGCATGATGTATAAAGAATATGCACAAAGAAAAATGGCCAAAAAGAACTCAACTAAAATAGAAAACAGCTATGTAGTTGAAGAGAAAGAGAAACAAAATGGATTAAGTGCTTAAAGAATGGAGTATCTTAACCAAAAGCTTAAAATGTAACCTTGAGCAAAGGACAATCAACTCTACTTAATGATTTGGCAAACCTCCTTCAAGCTCACCAACTGAATGCTTCCCACAAGATGTTCTCCAATGCTTGTGATGATTCATGAATTATTGATTTCAATGCTTCAAATTATATGCTTAACTAAAAACAAAGTATTTAAAATACATGATACATCTAGTTCTAGAAGTGTTAAATTGGCAAATATGAAAGAAATACCAATTAGAGGTATAGGTGAACTTAGAATTTTGTTTACAAACATGAAAGGTATGTATATGCCTTGTTTTTCATCAAATCTATTTTTAGTTGGTAAACTCACACAAGAAATGAATTGTCATGAATTGTCGTGTCATATTTGAACCTAATGTATTTTTTTTAGGAGATTACAATTGGAAAGATGATTGGTAAAGGGAGCTTTAAAAGTGGCCTATATTTTTTGTATGACGCCAATCAAGCTTTCAAAGTAGATTTTAAACATAATCTTGAAGACATTTGGCATAGAAAATTAAGACACTTAGCTAGTGATATCTTGTGTAAAGTAGTTTTGAAATTGAAATTTAGTGAATTTAGATTATGTAATGCATGTAATATGAGAAAACACACTAACTTTCCTTTTGCAAATTCAGAAATTATTTACAATGAATCTTTTAAGTTAATCCATTTCGATCAGTATTCTTCACCTCTTGAGTGTAGTATTTTTTTCGGTATCTATATCTTTTAAAGTCCTCTTGCTTGTCTCGATGTTACTAGAAGACTCTCTTTGAGTTGCATCTTAAACCATATCAATGTGTCTTCCAATTGTACTTTGACAAGAATGAAAAAAAAGAAGAGAAATTTTCAGCCTAGATGCCTAGTAACTTAGCGCTGATACCATATTGATAAATATAAAAGAATATAAGAAGAATGATGATAAGAGGTTGCTTAAACACCTATCAAAATAAATTAAACTAAAAAAAAAGAGAAATGAGAGAGATAAAATTGGCTAAAAAGAAAGTGAGAGGCTTTTTGAATTAAAATTGAATTATATTCTAAAAACAAAAAAAGAGCTTACCTTTATATAGACAAACTTCAAACGGTTAACGGTTAAGAACAATCCCTTACATGCACCAAATGATTAGCTACAACAGTATAAAAGTTATTTTTATCTACTACCTTTTTTTGTCTTCTAGCAACTAACGTTTCCTACATTTGATTTGATTTGTGTTTACGAGTTTCTCTAAATAACCTTCAGCTCCTAAAATATATATTTGTAATGTGCGAAACATAGAGAATCCATCAAGATGCACTTTGATAGATAGAAACTAACTTAACCAAATCTTGATCATTACTCGCTTGTTTAGCTGAATCTATTTCAACATCTTCAATATGCTTGTTATTTTAATAAACACCTTTCCCTTTCAATTTTCTAGTCACTTCCATAAAATTACTTGCACGGTCGTCAATGTAATATTTTGAAAAATTATCACGGAATGCAACACGTGTAATTACAAAATCACTTCCTAGAGCAGCTTCATATGTTCCATCATCCTGTACTCAATACAAGCTAAGTTCAGATAATTTTGACAGGTAATGCTCTATTTGGCTATCTGAGAGAGATTATAATCAAGGCTTTGACTAAATATTTCACTGCTAAGGACCCAATGTTAGCATTACAATAATCAAAGTCAGAATTCGATTAAAAAAAATAAACAAATTCAACAATACAGTAAATAATCTCAATAGAATAATATACTGTAAAATTAATAACAATCTTACAAATCATTTGATAGAAGTTTGCAATTGTTGCAATGTCCTAAGACAATATTTCTCACCTTCCTGTATTGTTTGAAGGATAATGGAATCTGCCTCTCAGGATTCAATTATCAGTTCTTCTAAGTTTAAGCAATAAAACTCAGAAGTCAGGTAAAGTACAGAGGTTTTCTTCTTTCAGACAGATTGTAAAAAAAAATTATTGTATCTTTCTAATATATATTCCTTTATATTTATAAGCAAATTAACCAAGAGTTATAACTTTTGGAAAAGTTATAACTCTTAGTTTAAATCTGTAAAATTATCATGTTTATGGAAAATTATAACGTTTGATTTAAAAATAATTATTAATATATTTAT
>JAVXUL010065562.1:0-10058 GCA_035590515.1 Trichilia minutiflora
CTTGGGTAACAAAATCAAACCCTTATTGCTTTATTATCATATGATGTTGATAAATGAACAAAAACATGCAAAAATGACATAATAGATCCTTAGGGTATTTTTGAAAATTCCCTACAGCTGACTCCTCCTGCACTGATATTTACTGATTCGTCTATCCACATATGCCAGGCGAGCGGACTTTCTAACTTGGGTAGGTCCATCTTCATTGTGTCAGGTTGGCTGACTGAGGGCTGGGAGACTATCAATGTTTTCTTCTCAGTGTGTTTGGCTAAGAAATCGATGAGAGCCTGCCACTTTATGGTCTTTCGTGGATGGAATTCGATGTCAAACTCAGTTAATTCTATCGATCATTTGACGAGCCTTTTCGATAGGTCGGGGCGATGAAGGATTTATCAGAGCGATTGATTTGTCAGAACAACTATTGGATGGGCCTGAAATATGGTCATAACTTTCTGGCTGTAACAATAAGGGCTAGGGTCAGTCTCTCGAGTGCGGAGTATCAGGTTTCGGCATCCAATAACACCTTACTGGTGTAGTAGATGGGCCTTTGAGTCTTTTGAGCGTCTTTTCTTACCAAGATCGAGCTAACGGTATGTTCACTAACTGCCAGGTAGACGTATAGCGTCTTTTTTGACAAAGGGCTGACTAGTTATGGAGCGGAGGCTAGGTAATTTTTGAGCTGATTAAATGAGCTCTCGTACTCTTCGCTCCAAGACATCCCCTTTTCTTTCCTCACATCGCTGAAAAAAGGATAACACTTGTCGGTAAACTTTGAAATGAAATGGCTTAAGGCCGCTAGCCTCCCGGTCAAACTTTGTAATTCCTTCAAGATCCTAAGAGCTCTCAGGTCTAGGATGGCCTGGATCTTCTACAGGTTTGCCTCAATCTCTTTCTCACTAACTATGAAGCCCAGGAATCTTCTCGACCTGACACCGAAGGCACACTTCTCAGGGAAGCTTTAGCTGATACTTCTTGAGGAGGGAGAATGCTTGTTCCAAGTGAAGGGGATGATCTAAGGTTTTTGGGGATTTTGCTATCGTATTGTCCACTAGACCTCTATATAACTTCTTATCAAGGGTTTGAACAACTTGTTTACCAGCCTCTGAAAGATAGTCCTGATATTTTTTAACCCGAAAGGCATGACCTTATAATAGTACACCCTCTGATCCATGATGAATGCAGTTTTATCTTGGTTGAGGGGATGCATCGGTATCTAATTGTACCCCGAGAAGGTGTTCATAAAACTCAGCAACTCATGCCTCAGTGTTGAGTCAACCAGTTGATCAATCTGGGGTAAGAGGAAACTATCCTTGGGACAGGCTTTGTTGAGGTCAGTAAAGTCAATGCACATTCGCCAGCTTTCATTGGCTTTTTTAACCATGATCACATTGGCCACCCAGTTGGCTATTTGGCCTCCTTGATGAAACTTGCTTTAAGTAATTTATCTACTTCTAGACTGACAGATTTCTATCTTTCGGAATTGAAGGCCCTCCTCTTCTGTCAAACGGGCTTATATATAGGACTGACTGCCAACTGATGGGTCATAACACTTGCATCAATACCTAGTAAGTCATCATGGCTCTAAGTGAATACATCTGCATCCTGCCTTAAGGTTTCCATCATGCTCTACCTCTACTCGGGATCAAGCTGGGTGCTGATCCTTACGATCCTCTTGGGATATCGCTCGTCTAGCACTATGTCGATCAGGTTATTTTCTAGCATTACCTTGGCCCCCAAATGCTCGATTCTATCCCTAACTTGGTCACTAACGGATGTTGTCACCTGTACTTTCCTGGTCGTACCCTCCTCATTCCCAAAGATTTGATCTTCTATCTCACTGGTAGAGGTTTTCAAAGGCCTTTTGCGGATGCAATATGCCTATTTAAAAGAAGTAGTAAAATAGAACCTCACTTCCCTCTGGTTTTCCTTAACAATACCAATACCTTCTCCGACTATGAATTTTAACTTTAGATAGTGAATACTCTCAATCGCTTTGCTATTGCAGAGGAAAGGTCTTTCTAGGATGATGGAGTAAGAAATTTTTAAATCAATCATCTGAAATCTTATCATGACAGTTTTCTGGTAGGGCTTGTCGCCTATAATCACTAGCAACTGTATTGATCTCAGGGGAATAATACAAGAGTTCCCGAATCCATATAGTGTAGAATTGGGGGAGGCCAGTTCCAAGTTCTCTATGCTCAGGGCGTCCAAGGTGTCTTTAAAGATGATATTCGTCGAATTGCCTGTGTCCGCCAATATCCTATTAACCTGTTTTAATAAGATTCCCATCGCTATTACTAGTGCATCATTATAAGGATAATGGACCTCCACTTCATCCTCGTCGGTACACATGATGGGGATGGGGATGGTGGCTACTTTCAATCTTTTGTCAACTTGTACATTCATCACATGGATGTTTGGTGAGTGACTGGGCAGGGAATAATGTACATAAATTTTACGAGAGTTATTTGAGAGCCACATCAAGGTAGGACCTCCCGAGATGACTAGAGTGCCTTGATCGGGTCCTCGATTATCCTCATCCTCATCCTCCGGATGTTGCTTTATCTTGTGTGGAGAATCTGCAATGTAATTCATGAGATAACTTTTTTTGATGAGAATCTCGATCTGATTTCACAGATCCTTATACTGGTCAGTGGTATAACCGTACTCTTTGTGGAATTCACAAAATCATCCTTTATTCTTTTTGAACGCCTTGGCTTTCATGTTGTGGGATTGAGGTGCCAAGAGTCCCCTACTTTTAGCATACTCATAGATTTCAGATAGGGGAGCCCTCAGGGGTGTGAATCCTTGGCTGGCTACCTCCCCCACCCTTCCGAGGAGATCTCTGGTTTAAGGGAATCTCAGGGACCCTTTGCCTCTTTGTTCTTCCAAAAAAAAAATTTCTTGGCCCCTATCCTTTTTATTGGTATCCCTTTTGCCACTCCTGGGGTTTTCATACCAGTTCCCCCTGTCCCTAGCTCTTGTGTATCGTGGCTGTTCTCTCCTGGCCAGTGCTGTGCAATCCTCCTCCTTTAGCTTTAACAACACTTCACCTTTTATCTCAACTTCATTAAATAACTCTGTCCGGGCTGTCTCATAAGTATCCATCGATCGTCGGCGGATGGCATACCAGGCCTGTTCGATCCTCAGACCCCTATTTAACCCTTACAATGCTAGGGGGTGGTAAGCACCCAGCTCCATAACCTCCTCATAATATCTTCTCATGAAGCTTTTCAAAGTTTTGCCAGGACCTTGGTGTATGGATAATAAGGTTCTCAGATTTCGATTGGTTGTAACAACTCCTCGAAACTTATTTTCGAAGGCGGTTATTAGCTGGGCAAAATTGTTGATACTGATCGACGACAAGCTCTTATACCAACACCTGACCGGCCCCTCTAATGTCAGTGAAAAAGGTTAGTACATTTGTAGCTTTATTAGCCCCTAGATTATCATCATCTCCCTGAACGTATCCAGGTGCAGGGAAGGGTCTGTTTTCCCAGTGTAAGGAGCCAATTACGGTATTTTGAACTTCTTGGAAAGTCGTAATGCCAGGATTTCTTCGAAGAAGCGGGATGTGAAGAAGAAGGCTTGTATGTTCTCAACTCTCGGCCTCTACCCCAGCTCGACAATTCCCTCTTCCAACATCTCTTGCAACATTCTTCTAACACATTCTTCAATCTTTCTACAGTTGATCGTAGATGTAGCTTTCCTTTTTCGGGCATGTTTCTCATTGAGGAAATTTCTCATATCAGCGGTTGCTAGGATAGGTTCTATCCCTGACCTGCTCACTATTCTTCTTGTCTTGTCCATATTATCATAACACTTCCCACACCCCTCATTGATTTTGAAGGGGATGTTGATTCCCAGGGGGACATACGGCTCCTCTACCAAGTGTTCTGTCATTTTAGCCTTTCCTTTTGTATAGAGGTTAGTCTGGGGCTGGGTGTGGGATCATGTTCCTTTACTAATCTTTGAATTCTGTCAAAATTATTACTGTAGGGGGCTTATCTTTCTTCAAGAGGGAATAACGTTCTCTCCTCTCTTAGGGAGATTGGCTCTCTAATTAATTGTCGCCTGATGGCCATGAGTTCTTTTTTCAATACTTCAGCCTTATTGGCTAGGGACCTGCTCCTGCACATGTCTTTTGGCTGGAGGCCATATCCTTCACATGCCTGCGAGGATTTTTCTTCTCTATGCGCTGTACTTTCACTAGAGCTAGAACTTTTTGTATCTTGACTTCTTTCTCCCATCTTCTAAAAATTCAACTTTTGTCCGAATGTCGGGGATAATTTCTTCTTCACTCTTCCTTCATTAAGTGATGCTTCAATGGCTTTTTGTTAGTTCCCACATACGGCACCAGCTATTGGTGCAAGAAATGTTCGAAGATCTTTGCCCATCAAACGACAAAAATCTTTGATGACTTTTTTATGACCAACGAGGAGTAACTCAATAAGTAAGGTGAGAGAGAAATTTGGCTAGGAGGGACACAAATCTTTATCAGAGATCGACAAATGGACGAACTTAGCATTAGCAAAGCTTCAACTCTTAAACCTTGTAAAAATGTAACACACTTGGAGTGACGCCAGATGGATTTTTCGATAGGGAAACTCCGATGCTTAAGTCAATGAAAGAAAAGAGAGAACTTTGGTGTAAAATTGATGAAAGCTGAAGTTGAATTCTCTAAGATAATGAGAAGCAGTTCGTTACCCTTTTATGTTATGATAACCTCTTTTTATAGAGTTTTTAGGAGTTGACTGATATGATTTATCATCGGAGAACGAGAATGATAGGACCCTTATTCCTTGGACAGTGTGGCAGCCACCTTTCATAAATGATTGTGTTGACAAATTTGAAAGTTTTATGTCCTGCCAACATCACATCATCAGAGTCTAGCTGGGAGATAAGATTGTTGACCTTGGTTGGCAGGGTGATGTCTTTTAATGCGTAATCTTGGATGTTCTTTAATCATTCCTATTTTTGATACCTGCTTGGCAACACACCCAAGAGGGGTGACGAGATTTCTAAAAAGTGGACACCTAAGAGGGGTGTCAGGATTCATTGGGAGATAGATACCCAGGAAGTGTGTTAAGAGTCCCTGGGAGGTATGTCGGGACTCCCTGGGAGATAGATGTCTAACAGGTGTATCAGGACTCTTTGGGAGATAGATACCCAAGAGGTGTGTCGGGTTCCCCGAGAGGTTTTAGGGACTCTACGTGTTTACCTAAGAGGCTTCTTCATGTTTCATCAATTTTCTCTCAAACAGATTTTAAAAATATTTCAAATTTCATATTAAATGTTGTACAAAGAATTGTTCCTTACTTTCTTACGAATACAAGAATGAGAACAGAGACAAAACAGTAGTTTCATAGGAACCATGTTCTATGCAAAACCATAGTTTTTGCAAGCATATCCGAGAGTTAATAGTTAACCAATCATAGTAAGGATCCAGATTGTGTGGCTAAACTAGAGAGACTGGCTTCTAAGACCATTTTCAAAGAAAAGTGCTTAGGAGAACAAGTTTATAACTTTGTTTTTACATATACTCAATCAAATTTTATCGCGTCTATCTTAATTTAAAATTAATTAAATAATTAACTATATATGTAATAATAATAATAATAATAATATATTTTATAAGAATTTTGCCAACGAGTGCTTTTAGAGTACACTTTAAAAGTTTTATATTTAATAAGTTATATTTTTTATATTTAGTAAGCTAACCCCTTTATGGATGGTCTGATAGTGGGGGTGGAACCTGGTGATCTTTAGATTCTAGGTTCGATTCCACCATAAGATTCTCTTTCTTAAAGCGTTAAGGGGATCAGATCAGGAGTTTTATTCTGTACTTGGTACTACCGCATATGATCCCTGTGCACGCATGCTGTGGTTAAGGATGGCTGCTAGGTGATTCGTGAGATCCTGTCTCTAGGAGGTACTATAACACCTGGTCCAATCTGTCAACAATATTGTCCGCTTTAATCCAACCCTTGGGGCCTCACGATTTTGTTCTTGGTAATGGGTTATTCTGAGAACTTCCCAAGAGGTTACCCATCTTGGTACTGCTCTCGTTCAAATACGCTTAACTGCGTAGTTCTTGGAGTTAAACTAGCACCCATCCCAAAAGGCCTTGTTGATAACTTGTCTCCAACTCTACATATATAGCCCGATAACTTTTTCTCCCATTTCGATGTGAGATTCAGTTCATTCCTGCCCCCTACTATCCTAGAAGCTTGCCAGAAGCCTTGCTCAAACTCCCTCACCTCGGTGTCACTTTTCGTCCTCATTGGATCGGGATGTTACAGGCCCACCAGTTTTTGTTTGGTTCGTCCCCGAACCACCACCATCATACTGGAGGAGAGTTGACTTTGATACCAATTGTAACATCTTGTCCAAGTTTGTCAACAATATTATCCGCTTTGACTCAACCCTTGGGGCCTCATGGTTTTGTTCTTGGTAATGGATTATCCTGAGAACTTCCAAAGAGGTCAACCATCTTGGTACTACTCTCGTTCCAAGCACGTTTAACTGCGTAGTTCTTGGAGTTAATCCAGCACCCATTCCAAAAGGCCTTGTTGATAACTTGGTTCTAACTCTACATATATAGCCCAATAACTTTCTCTCCCATTCCGATGTAGGAGTCGGTGGATTTCTACCCATTGCTATCCTAGAAGCCTGTCAGAAGCTGCTCTTTGCTTAGGCTCCCTCGCCCCGACGTCACTTTTCGCCCTCATCGGATCGGGATGTTACAGGTGCACTGATCCCGTGCTTGATTGGACGCCTAGGTGATAGTTAGGTATCAGGAGTTTTATTCTGTACTTAATACCACCGCATGTGATTCCTATGCACGTACCCTATGGTTAAAAATGACTGCCAAATGATCCGTGAAGTTCTGTCCCTGGGAGATACACTGATCTCATGCTTGATTGGACGTCTAGGTGATAGTTAGGTGTAGGAGTTTTTCCTGTATACAAAAAAAAAAAAAATATTTTTTAATATATTAAAATTTATAATTAATTATTATATTAAATACAAAAAATAATTATAAATAACAAATATAACAATTTTACCAACTATCTTAACAAAATTTGTCAGTAAAATTTATGTTAGGGTTTTATTAACGAGCATCCTTTAAGTCACTTATTAATATTTTCATATTAGGTTTTATTAATGAATATAATTAGAATACTTATTAAAATTTTTATATTATTATTTATAGTAATTTTTAGTATTTAATATAATAATTAATAATTAGTTTTAATACATTAAAAAATATAATTTATTAAATATAGAAATTTTAATAGTATCATTTGTTAATAATTTTTTTATATTTGATAAATTATATTTTTTTAATATATTAAAATTTATTATTAATTATTATATTAAATATTATAAATAATATGTTAATAAGAGTTTAAGAGGACTTCTCAGTATCGTGTTATAATTTAATATGATGGTATAAGTCATGAATTAATGTTTACAGCCTCCAAGAATTTTCCAAGTCAAATTTCAACTCAAACTTGGCCAATCATACAACTGGTCGTGTTCCAACTAGGAGACATGCGTCGCTTCTGCTTTCTGGCAATTCTGTACAACTGGCATTGTAATTGCTCAATTCATTAGACAAGCTAATTGAACTCAGTTCAACTCATAATTTACGGTCCATTTTTGCTCTTTCTGGTATATTTGATAAAAATAAGTAAATGATGATAAATATTCTTGTAACTTTAAATAATTATTACTTTTTTTTATGATTTTAAAAATATTCTCATAAATATACTTTCGCCACACATTCTCCTTTTAAATTTAAAACTAATGAAAAATATTTTTTATAGTTATAAAAATAGGTAAAATTATATAAAAATATATAAAACATATAAAATAAAATATAAAATTTATAATTTTAAGAATATAAAAAATTAAAAATATATAAAATACATAAAATTTAATTATAAAATTTATAATATGAAGAACATAAAAAATTAAAAAATATAAATACATAAAATTATGTAAATAATTATATAAAATACATAAAATTTAATTATAAAATTTATAATTTAAAGAATATAAAAATTTTATAAATAAAAAATCATAAAAATATAAATTAAAAATATATACAATTAATAATTTAAAGAACAAAAACAATTATAAATTAAAATTACATAAATTTAATTATAATATTTATAATTTAAAGAAGATAAAAATTTATAAATTAAAAAATATAATATTATATAAAAATTATATAAAATACGTAAAATTTAATTATAAAGTTTATAATTTGATGACATAAAAAATTTATTAATTAAAGATTATAAAATTTATGTATTTTTATTATAAATTTTATGTATTTTTTAAATTATAAGAGATACTTATCATCAGTTTAAACTTGAAAGGATATCTGTCACAAAAATACATGCAACACAGGATATTTGTCATCAATTTTAAACTTAATAGGAGTATTTGTCATGAAAAAATACAAGAATTATTTATAATTTCTTAAAATTATAGGGTATATTTATCATTCTTACAAATAAGTAAAATTTATTAGTATTATTCCATTGAATTTTCAATTGTCTTCTAGTCCAGGATATTTAAGTTTATAAATCTAATATTTTAGCTACAACTCGAAAGCTAATGGAAGGGAGAATAGCATCAGAATGCACTAATGATCAAAACAAGATAGAAAGTGTTATTAATTTGTGCCCTAGGTTCTATATTATCAACATGATGATGTGCTGAGAAGGAAGTAGACATTAGAGAGGTAGATTCAATTCGGAATTAACAGTATGAAATCATTGATCCTAATTGATCAAATTCAATTTAGCTAACATTAACATTATTGAATTTATAATTTTTTTTTTTTAAATTGTCTATTTATAGAAATTATATAACAATATTAACAGAAGGATAGAAGATCGTTAATATGCATTTGTGTAAAAGTGTATGTGGGATGTATATATTTAGTACCTATTTAGCTTTTTTTTTTTTAATTTATCTTTTATTTATAAGAAGAAGTCCAATCAAACATTAATTTTCATAAATTTTATAAAAAAATAAGAAACTTCTTTTAATGTGTAGATATAAATAAATAAGTTCTAAAAAAAAAAACTATAAAAAGAAACTCTTACTTTTCTTTTTTCTTTAAGTGTTAACCTTTTAAGAAATTATAATTTTTTCATATCACTTTTATCTTTTAAAAAATTGTATTTTTACTATTATCCTTAATAAAAAAACACCTTAGTTCACTCTTTTGTTTCTTTTTTCTCTTTTACTTTGAAAACCTTAACAATAAAAGGAGAAGAAAATGTTAAAGCTCTGAAGCACAATGGGCTTAAGTGAAAAACAAAGTATACAGAAAAGAAAGACAGATATTATAGCAGAGTTTTAGAATTATTAGGTTCTATTTTAATACTAGTTAGCTAAGTTGATGTTATTTCTCTCTGAATTGGGATTTGTTTTATTTTTGGAGAAGTAGTTGTCACAGTCCGAAATCCTCGGACTATGACCGACAGGAAATAATACTGACCTTATCTCCTAAGCCTCTTATTGAAATAAATATCTGTCATTATCCATTTTATATGGATTATAAAAATGCATATGGGACACCTATTCAACTAATAATGTAATGCACAACAATAGACTTAGACAATTTAAACTAAGAAAAGAGACTTAATATTCATAAATATACACACATAACTATAACCATCTATCAATATGTTTACATAATTATTAATTCTTGAAAATACATAAGAGGGTTCCACTTCCCATTACAGACTAGCTATACATGACTAGACCCGACCCTAGTGACTGCGCCCTAATATCCTACTTCATCTGTCTATCTTCCGTAAATAGTTAAAGTACCTGCAAAACTGAGTGTGGTGGGGGAGATAAGTCTTGGAAAAGACTTAGTGAGTAACTCACAACATACATGAAGTTATCATATAATAGAATGAACCTAATTTAAACAATTGTATTATCATACATGTCCATAGATATACATAATTATCATACATTGAAAGAGCATGTACATCATCATAATTGATCCTGTGAAACAAAAGATG
>JAVXUL010065573.1:0-10058 GCA_035590515.1 Trichilia minutiflora
CACTTTCACTTCTGCAGATTTGATCCAAAATGCCTATTTTCCCAACTTTAAGGAATTTGTTCCTACAACACAAAAAATAAATAAAAACTCATAAAACTATCACAAAAATGCTCATAACTAAACAAAATCTTAGCCTAAGGATGAGTGATCAAATCAGTCATCAGGATGCAAGCTTCTTGGAGAAATAAAATTCCTTGATGTTTTTCATCTGAAATTTTTTCTTGTGTTCATCTTTTTTCTTAGACAATTTTCATTCATTCTTTCTTTCTTTAATTCTTGTTTTGGTTTGCTGTGAATTGTGGTTATTGTTTTCTGTTCTCGGGAGAGTGAAAATTCAGCAGGGGGTTCTATAGTTTTTTGGTTTCTTGGTTAAGTTCTAGCAACAACACAACACTAGATGATGGTATATTTCTCAAAATTTCAATAGTAACCTCCTCCAAACAGGCACGGGAAATTTTGAAGCAAGAATATTTGGGCGATAATAAGGTAATTACAATAAAATTACAAACTTTTCGTCGTGATTTTGAGACTCTAATTATGAAAGACAAAGAATCTGTGCAAGAATTCTTGTTCAAGGTGTCTGGGATTGTTAATCAAATGAAAACTTATGGTGAAAATGTGAGTAATGAAATTGTTTTGAGTAAAGTATTGAGGAGTTTAGCCATAAAATTTGATCATATTGTTGCTGCAATTGAAGAAACTAAGGACTTTTCTACTTATACTTTTGATGAAATGATGAATTTCTTGTTAGCCCATGAAGCTAGAATTGGTAGGTCCCATGAGAAGTCTGAGGAAAAAGCTTTTCAAGTGAAGGGGGAGTCTTCCAGGGGAAAGATAGAAAATCCAACAGGCCATGGTAGTGGTAGAGGCCAAGCTGGTGAACTACGTCAGTACAAGAGCTCAATCCAATGTAGATATTGCAACAAATGGGGGCACAAAGAAGCTAATTGCTGGACCAAACAGAAAGAAGAACAGAAGAAAGCAAGTTTTATAGAAAAGGTGGAAGAGGAGAGCAACCCATTCATAACCCATTCACCAATTCAGAATGACATCAATAGCACACATGTATGATTTTTGGATAGTGAATGCTCCAACCACATGTCAAGAACCAAAGCATTGTTCAAAGAGCTTAATGAGGAAAAAAAAAAGTGAGGTTCAGCTTGAAGATGATAACCAAATGAAAGTGGAAGGTAAAGGTAGGTGATGTTAAACTTCTCTACGTGCAATTTGTCCCTAATTTGGCTCACAACTTATTAAGTATTAGACAATTGATAACTAATGGATATTCTGTTATGTTTGATGATGATTCATGTGTTATTCGTGATAAAAAAATCTGGTCAAACCATAGCAATTGTTCATATGGCACAAAATAGGATGTTTCCCTTTAATGTCTCAAATGATGTGACCAGAGCCTTAGTTGTTAGGAGCAATACTGAGGCTAATTTATGGCATTGATGTTATAGGCATTTAAATGTGAATGGTTTGAAACTATTGAGTAAACAAGAAACGGTTGTTTGCTTGCTGAAAATTAATGAACTTGATTTTTGTGAGGGATGTGTTTATGGGAAGCTAAGTAGAAGGTCATTTCCTGTTGGAAAATCATGGAGAGCTTCTTATCGTCTTGAACTTGGTGGTCCTATGAAAATAGAGTCACTTGGTGGAAGTCGCTACTTTCTGTTATTTATGAATGATTATAGTTGTATAGGTAATTGGGTTTATTTCTTGAAATTCAAATCTGAAACCTTTGAGAATTTCAAAAAATTTAAATCACTAGTGGAGAAGCAAAGTGGGAGAAGCATAAAAGCATTTTGAGCTGATCGTGATCGTGAATTTTTATTTAATGATTTCACTATTTTTTGTGATGAGAATGGCATTCACAAGGAACTTACAGCACCACACACCAAAACAAAATGGCATTATGGAACGAAAAAAATTAAACGGTAGTGGAAATGGCCAGAAGCTTGTTAAAAGCGAAAGGGCTTCTAAACCGATTTAAGGGAGAAACAGTTGTAATTGCAATATACCTCCAAAACATCTCACCAACAAAGGCAGTTCTTAATCAAACTCCTTATGAAGCTTGGATGGGTAAGAATCCTCAAGTAAGCCACTTAAGAGTTTTTAGTTGTATAGCATATGCTTTGATTAATTCTCATTCTAAACTTGATAAAAAATCTGAGAAATACATTTTCATTGGCTATAGTCCTCAATCCAAAGCATATCATTTATATAATCCTTAAGTGACAAAGTGGTAATTAGCAGGGAGGTTGTGTTTAATGAAGAAGCAAATTTGAAATGGAGTTTTGATAAGGAAGGCCTAAAAAAACAAGTTCCTGTAGATTTTGAAGTTGAACAACCTACAAGTTCAGCTCTATCATCACTTGCAAGTTTAACTCCTTCATCACTTAGTGATAATGGTAATACAAGTTCTATTAGTTTAGATTCTCCAACATCCAGCTCCTCTTGTAGTAGTAGTGAAACATCACCAAAAAAATACAGATCTTTTAGAGAAATTTATGAGACATGTAACTTTGCTTTATTAGTCACTGACCCAACTTCTTTTAAAGAAGCTGCAGAGCAACTTGAGTGGCAGATTACTATAGTAGAAGAGATGCAAGCTATCGAAAGAAATTCAACATAGGAGTTAGTTGATGTTGCAGAAGATAAGAATGTTGTAGGGCTCAAGTCGGTTTTTAGAACAGAGTATAATGCTGATGGAAGCATCCAAAAGCACAAAGCTTGTCTTGTGGCAAAAGGACACTCACAACAGCAAGGTATAGATTTCGAAGAGATTTTTTCTCCTGTAGCTCGATTTGAAACTGTGAGATTTATTTTGGCACTGGTTGCTCAGTTACAATTACCTGTGTATCAATTTAATGTGAAATCAGTATTTTTAAATGATTATTTAGAGGAGGAGGTTTATGTTTCACAACCTCCAAGTTTAGTTATTAATGGCAATGAGAACAAAGTTTAGAGGTTAAGAAAAGCTCTCTACGGACTCAAACAAATGTTGCGAGCCTAGTATAATAAGATTGATTCATTTTTTTCAGGATAGTAGATTTACTAGAAGTGAAAATGAGCCCACTCTATACTTGAAGAAGCAAGGTAATGGAAATTTTTTTGTAGTGTGCCTTTATATAGATGACATGATTTATATGGGTTCCTCAAAATCCTTAATTGATGATTTTAAGTCCTGTACGTTAAGAAATCTTGAGATGATAGATTTGGGTTTTTTGCAATATTTTTTTGGGACTTGAGGTTATGCAAAGTGATGATGGAATTTTTATTTGTCAAAAGAAATTAGCTTATCATATCGATGTGCATCATCATTTCATTCGAAAGTTGATAACTAATGGCAAAATTGAAGGTTCTATGGTCTATTGCATGCTTCAATGTAAGTTTTTCACCATTTTGCCTACATGAACCTAACATGTATTAAAAATAAGTATAATGGTTATACATATCACCAACTCTTTAAAGTATTAAAAAGTTGATATATTGATATCATAAGATTATTTAATGTAAATACTTACCAAAATTTGATAATAATGATTATCAAATATATTAAAATATGATTTTAAGATAAAATAGTAAAAAATAAATTATCCCACGGCATATACACTAACAAAAATTGTGCTAAAATTTTGTGGCACCAATGAGCAAACAGCTGATATTTTTATAAAATCTTCTTTTCAAACCAAGCATCAGTTTTACAGGTCACAACTGGGAGTATATGATTTTGAATCAAGGGGGAATATTGAGAGAATGATTCAAAATAGTAGTGGCTGATTTTTTTGAGCTAATATTTCTTAGAATATTTTTTTAGTCAGTTTGTTAGTCGTGAGTTTATATTCCTATTTTTTAGTATTTAATGTTGCTCTTAGCATTATTTAAAGCTTTGTCCTGATTGTTTTTTATATATGCAATAAAATATCCCAAAATTAACTTATAGACTTGTCTCTTAGTTTCTTATTCTTTCCCACCTTTACCAACATTAGGAGCCTCTTTATTAATTCATAATGTTGCTTTGATGGATTGTTCATGAATTTTAGCACAACTCTAACTGAGAATGAAATGTCTTGTCTTATATGTGTCAAATATAGCAATCTACCAACTAGGCTTCTGAATTTCTTATGATTTGCTCCTTCGATTCCATCTTTTACCATAATTTTTTATTCACATTCATTAGTAGCCACCATCTTGTAATTGGACATATTGAGTTTTTTTAGTAAGTCTACTATATGCTTCTTTTGCAAAATGAATACCCCAGCTTCATCTTGTAGTATCTCCGATCCATGAAAGTAACGTAATAGCCCTAAGTCTGTCATTTTAAAGCTGCTCATCATGCTTGATTTGAACTCTTCTATAAGTGCTGAACTTGACCCAATTTAGATTATATCATCTACATATAAGCAGATTCTTATGAATTCAGTGATGCTTTACTTCTTTAAATAAAGAGCATACTCATTTTCACTTCCAGCAAGGTCATTTTGTTGAAAATGGGCATCAATTTTATTGTACCACGCCCTTAGAGTTTGCTTTAAGCCATAAAGAACTTTCTTTAGCTCGTACAACTTTTCCTTTTTCCCGTTAATCACAAAACCTTCCAGTTGAGAAACATAGGCTTCCTCTTCAAGTTCATTATTCAAAAATATCAATTTTACATCAATTGGTACATCTTCCATTTGAATTGTGCTAGCAAAGCCAAGATCAATTTACTATCTCAAATCAAGGCATAAAAGAAAAAGTTTCTTCAAAATCAATCCCTTGCTATTAAGATTATCCTTTTGCAACCAATCGAGACCTATATTTCTGAACACTTTCATTTACATGAAATTTTGTCTTGAATATCCACTTTAAGCCTATTGCATTTACTTTCATTAGATAGGATTGTTATTTCCTAGGTTGCGTTCTTTTGTATGGATATAAGCTCTTGTTTTATTGCTTTTCTCTACTCCTCTCTTTCTGTTGCCTTCTCATAAGTTGCAGGGTTTGAGACTAATAGAGCAAATTCCTCTTATTCATATATTTCCTTCAGTGATTTGAATTTTCTTGGTGGTGTCTCCTCTAAGTGTAGTTGCTAGATTGCAGTCAATTGGAGTAAGTGTAGAAATTGGTGAATTAATTGGAGTTGAGTTTGTTTTCTCAATCAACAAAATTTAAGATTGATTGTCCTTGTCATCATCACTATTACTTTAGTTCTAGTTTGCTTCCTCATTAAAAATTATATTTCTTCTGACAGTTATCTTGTCACTAACAAGATTATATAATTTATATGCTTTCAATCCAGAAAAATAGCCAACAAAAATTTATTTCACTGATTTTTCATCTAATTTTTGGTAATTTTGAGAATTTACTAAAACATAAACAATGCAACAAAAAATGATTGAATTCTTTTGAAAAAAATTCTTCATCTTTGTCTATGCAAAGTACCTTTATGCTTATACCACTTTCCTTCTCAACTAATGCTTTAAATTTCTTGAAATTCTCAAATGTTTCTGACTTGAATTTCAGGAAATATACCCAACTCATTCTATTGAAGTCATCTGTGAACAGAAGAAAGTAGTGACTTCTTCCAAATGACTCTGTATTCATAAGGCCATATAAGTCTACATGAACCAATTCAAGACATGTTGTGGCTTTTCATGCCTTCCTACTAGAAAATGGTCTGTTTGTTATAAATACACACCTTACACATATCAAGTGACTAAATTTTTGGTAGTCAATGAACCATGCCTTTTCTTTTTAGTAATTGCAATCCCTTCATATTCAGGTGTCTATATCAAAGATGCTATCACTTGGACTAATTTTGTTCTCCTACAACCATGGTAAAATCTTCTACAATAAAGACTTCTAGAGCGAACATTTTGTTTTTGGTCATTAGAATATTCACAATCATGTAGCCTGATTATTTATCCTTAATGACACATCTCTATTATCAAATATAGTTAAGTTTTCACTAGCCATCAGCTGTTACACACTTAACAAATTATGTACTAAGTTAGAAATAAATTGTTTTACCTTGGTTGGTTTTAATGGCTACTATTCTTTTTCCTTTGACCTGCCTTTCTTGGTAATCTTCCCACCTGCTTTTGAATCCAATCAAACTATTTAAAGATTGACTTCTTGTCTATCATATGATTAGAACACTGTCTACAAACCACACTTCATCTTGTATGTCAATTGTATGACAATGTGCCATAAATAGTTTGCTTTCTTTATCAACTTTGTTGAAAATTGGAATATATTTCATAAAAGTTTCGAATCTGTTGGTCCTGTCTTACGGGGTAATACTTTATGTGGGAGTTGGTTAACTAGTTAGGGGGGGTGCAGGGGCTTTGGCCCCTTATAGTATGGTAAAGGGGCAATTTCAAAAATTTTTTATAAGTAGGGTTTTATTATAAAGACATTGTATTTGTAATCTTATTTACAAGGGAATAAAAGAAATAGCCGCAAGCCAGTGGATATGATCAAATTATCGAACCACGTAAATCTCTGGTGTCTCAGTATTTTTAATTTGATTATGCTATTATTTTATCATTGAATTGCATAATAATTGGTATTAGAGTAAGGTTTATAATGGCAAACACTTTATCTTTTACGTGATTCAATGTGAAGAAGTTCAACGATCAAAATTAAAACTTTAGGTTATGGCAAAGAAGGGTTAAGGATCTTCTGGTGCAGCAAAGATTATCAAAGGTATTCATGGGTAAGGAGATCAAGCCGAAAAAAATTACAGATGATGATTGGGAGATGATGGAGGAAAAGACGATTAGTATAATTCGCAGTTGCCTTGCGGATTTAGTTATGTCCCATGTCATGGAGGAGACGAATGCAAAGACTCTTTAGGAGAAATTACAGTCGCGTTATATGTTAAAATCCCTGATGAATAAATTACATCTGAAATAGAAACTATATAGACTGAGGATGGCAGATGGTTCAGACCTAAACCAACATATTGATCAATTTAATCAGTTGATTGGGGATCTACTAGGGTTGACATGAAGCTATCAGAAAAACATAAATCTCTCATTCTTCTTTCATCACTTTCAGATTCCTACGACCACATGGTTACCATTCTACTTTAGAGAAAAGAAACTCTAAAATTAGAAGATGCTATTGATGCCCTTTTGAAGTATGATCAAAGAAAATAGCACACTGATGATGAACTTCAGGGTGAAGGGTAATCAAGAGGGTGGCGAGAAAAAGGACAAGTATCAAACCAAGAAAAAGGGAGGATCAAAGGTGAAAAAGAAAGTAGAATATTATAAATGTCATAAGAAAGGGCATATGAAATGAGATTGTTCGATATATAAAAAGTTGTTAGCAGACAAACAGAAGAAAGATAAGGCTTCTAGTTCTGCTAACGTTGCTGAAAATTAATCTGATGATAGTGATGGAGATATGTTGTCTATTTTGGCGTGCTCTAGCAGTTTGGTAGATTCTTAGATTTTGGATTCAAGATGTTCATTTCATATGACACCTCACAAGGAATGATTTGAGACATATTAAACAATAAATAGTGGGAGAGTGTTAATGGGAAACAATGTTTCTTGCAAATATTGCTGGGATTGGCACTATAAAGTTAAAGATGTTTGATGGGGTTGTCAAAATACTAAAAGATGTGAAATATGTTCTAGAATTAAAGAAGAATCTTATTTCAATTGGTACTTTAGATTGTAGTGGTTATACATACAATACAAAGAGTGGAAAGATAAAAGTTACAAAGGGAGGAGCATTGACTGTCATGAAAGGAAAACGTATTTCAGGAAATATTTGTAAGTTAACAGCGGATACAATTTTAGGTGGAGCAGCAGTAATGACATCATCTAGTTCCAGTGAAAATGCTGCAATGTTGTGGCATTTAAGGTTGAGATATATGGGAGAATGAGGCATGATGAAATTACACAAAAGACACCTTCTGAAAGGTGTAAAATCATGTAAGTTAACTTTCTACAAATTTTGTATTCTTGGAAAACAAAGAAAATATAGCTTTAGTTCAGTTGTTCACAAATAGAAAAGAATTTTGGGTTATGTGCATTCGAATGTATGGGTTCTAGTGAGGGTGATGTCGAATGGAGGTGCATCATATTTTGTAAGTTTCATTGATAATTACTCTCGAAAAGTCTGGGTATATTTCATGAAGCACAAGTCTGAAGTGTTTTCAAAATTCAAGTAATGGAAAGCTGAGGTTGAAAAGCAGATAGGGAGGCAAGTCAAATGCCTTAGGACAGATAAGGGATTCAGAAAATTTTGTGAGTAGCATAGAATTAAAATGTACTATACTGTTCGAAGAACTCCACAGCAAAATAGTGTTGTAAAAAGGATAAACAGAACTATAGCTAAAAGAGCAAGGTGTTTAAGGTTAAATACAAAGTTGCCTAAGGGTTTTTGGGCAGAGGCAGTGAATATGGCGTGCTATCTCATAAATAAATCACCAAGGACAGTTTTAGAAGGCAAAATTGTAGAGGAGGTATGGTCAAAAAATGAAGTCGACTATTCGATGTTGAGAATTTTCGGATGTACAACCTATATGCTTGTGCCTAGTGATGAAAGATCCAAACTTGATCCAAAGTCAAGAAAATTTATTTTCTTAGGATACTAGAAAGGGGTAAAGGGATATAAGCTTTGGGATCCAGAGTTCAAGAAAACTGTAATTAATGGAGATGTGATTTTCGATGAAAGCTCTATGTTGAGTTTTTTAGGAGAAGATCAATCAGGTGACAATTTTAAGAAGGCGATAGAATTCATGGTGGAGTTAGAGACCTCAAAACAAGATACAAAAAATGAAAATAGAGAGTAAGAAATAACAACTATACCAAGTATAGCCTTAGATAAACCAAGGAGAAATGTAAAGCCACCGATAAAGTATGGTTTTGATGAGTTTGCTTCATGTGCTCTGGTTTCAAGCATGAGAGATCTATTCACTTTCAAGGAGGCCATTGACAGTGAAGATAAAGACAAATGGATACAAGCAATACAAGAAGACATAGAATCTTTACAGAAAAATTAGACTTGGGACTCACTAATCTCCCTAAGGAAAAGAGAGCAATTGGCTGCAAATAAGTTTATAGAAGAAAGGAAGGTTTAAAAGGAAAAGAGGAGGACAGATTCAAGGCAAGGTTGGTAGCAAAAGGTATTCATAGAAAGAGGGAGTTGACTACAATACGATCTTCTTACCCGTTGTCAGGCACATTTTCATTCGGGTCTTACTAGCATTAGTAGCACATTATAATTTAGAGCTTGAGCAGTTGGATGTAAAACCAATATTTCTTCATGGTAACCTTGATGAACAGATTTATACACACCAATCGGAAGGATTCAAACAACTTGGAAAAGAACATCTTGTCTGTAGATTAAAAAAGTCACTTTATGGGCTGAAGTAATCTCCTCGATAATGGTACAAGAGGTTTGATTCCTACATGCTCCAAATTGGTTTCATTTGATATGAGTACGATTGTTGTGTCTACTATAAGGTGCTTGAGTCTAGTTCACGAGTGTTCTTGATGTTGTACGTGGATGATATGCTAGTTGTTGTAGAAAATATGATAGAAGTTGATAGACTAAAGTCATTGTTAAGTAAAGAATTTGACATGAAGGATTTGGGGATAGCAAAAAAGATACTTGGAATGGAGATTCGAAGAGACAAAGAATCAAGAAAGCTACGGGTTTCACAGCAAGGGTACATTAAAAAGGTGTTGAAGGATTTTAACATGCTTAATGCAAAGATAATGAGCACTCTATTAGCTGTCCATTTCAAACTATCGACTGTACAATCCCCAAAATCAATTGAAGAATAGAAATACATATCAGGTATGCCATATGTAAATGTTGTAGGTTGTCTAATGTATGTAATGGTGTGTACTAGGTCGGATTTGGCTCATGCAGTGAGTGTGGTTAGTAAGTATATGGCAAATCCAGGAAAAGAGCATTAGGAGACAGTCAAATGGATTCTTCGATATTTGAAGGGGACTGCGGATTATGGCTGATGAGTACATAAAAGTGTATGTGTATTAAGGGTTAAATTTATCATTTTACACTTAAAGTATGATTATCTCTCT
>JAVXUL010065584.1:0-10058 GCA_035590515.1 Trichilia minutiflora
GGTTTTGGTAGGTTAAGTCTGTGTGAAATAATTTGGGAGCTCTTTCTGCTAGTTAATGCCCTTTTTATAAACATTTATACTCATATCAAAGTGTTTGTGTTCTAAAATTTTGGGAATTTATTGATGTTGGATGTTGTAGAAATTAATTTTACGAAAATAGATCGCAAATTAACGAAAAAAAGAAGTTTTTATTGTGGAAAATTACTGCTGGAATTTTTTCAATGGTTAGAGAATGATTTGGTGGCTATTTTGAACTCATTTGGGATTGTTTTAAACTTATATTGGGTGTTACAGTGTTGGATGATGAGTATAAGTGACAATTTCAGCAAAACAAACAAACAAACACGCATATAGTGAAATCGCTCATCGAGTAATTTTCCATGGAAGGGTTCCGTATGCATTATACATCACTTAAGTAATCCATTTAGTTCAGATTTAGCACCATGTGATGTTTTAAAAAATCATTTAAGAGTTGGATAATTTATAGAAAACTTTACTGAAAAGATTTCTGAAAGGGTTGTCATAAAATTTTTTGAATATGCTAAATTGCCTATGAGCTTAAATTTATTGTGTATCTTGATAGTTGTACTTTGTATGATTATTTCTTATGAAATTTTCATATGTAATAAGAGTTATTACATTGAGGTATATAAATAGATATATCTTGCAACTTGAGTATCAAGTAAACATAAGAATGATTTAATAAAATTTTTATACATATGATGTATGAGAATTATAGATGATTACATAGACATCATCTAAGTTTAGATGCCCTTGATTAATTGAAATTTCTCACGCATAATTGTCCTATACATATTGATATAGGTAGTCATGAATGTCATAAGCATGTTTCATGAGTGTTATAGACATGCAAAAGAAATTGAGACCATTTTTTTAATAAAAAATCCCTTTATGATTAATATTTAGTGGTAATATTGAATATTGAGAATATTTGATATAGTCTTTCCAACATTTATGTATCAACTGAATTTAGCAATGAGATGTGGTTTTTTATGTTACATAAAGTCTATTTTTTCGTCGTTATGAATTAATACATTTATATGAGATGTTTAACCTGAGTGTAGTTATGTAGCTTTGTTGTGTCATACAAAGGTCATATGATGAAACTTTGTTTCTAAAAAATGTTGGTTTTACTTAACTAGAATTTATAATTTGTTATGTCACATAAGGTCATAAAATTCTAGAGATTGAATAATATTAAAAATTATAAGTGTTACAATTAGTAAGAGTTTACCTACCTGATTAAGGAATGTATAAGTTGTTATTTCACACGAGTTTATATTATTTAAGTTAATTGGAATTCCAATACTCACTAGCAAATAATGTGATTTATTTTCTTATTTACATACTAAAAAGGTTATACAATTTGATTAAAATAATAGGAGTAATTTAAGATTTAATTTATTTTATTTCCTAAATTTTAATACTCATAATGATCAAGTTTGCATTATTTATTTTGGAATGTTTAACATATATTAAAGTTGTTTGCTTTGTATAATCTGCTTCATACTCTGTTAGTTACTGAAAAACTAAATTGTCATAAAAATTTCTCTGAATGGATTTGTAAAATTAAAATTGTTTTTAATGTATGTACAAATTTTCTATATTCTTGTTTGTTCGAAGCCTAAAACTATGGTAGATGGTGTATTGGAGGAAGAGAGAAAGAGATGAGCTCAATATAGAATTTATCCTTTAGTCTTTCACACTAACCTTTAGTGATTTTATCACCAATTTCTATATGAACAATATTAATGCAACCTTAGAAGAGTTGTATAATATGTTAAAATAGCTAAGGGTCAATTTTTATCGATAAAAAATATGATAAGGCTGTATTTCAAATTAATGGTTAGTGATTCATTTAGTTTTCGAAGAAAAAGGTTAACAAGTTTAACAACAAGAAGAAATCATAGAAACTAAAAGGTCTGGTATAAAAGAACAAAGAAAAATAAATCAGAGATAAACCCTGATTGTTCTTATTTCCATTACGAAATGGACGGGTATTAGAAAAGAAATTGCAAGCACTATCTTGCAATAAAAGCTAAGGAGACCACTTAAATAGCCTTGGCTATGTCACAACCGAACACACGGTTGTACTTAGACCTATCTAATGAGCAATAAAGTACGTTCATTGCTTTACAATTTAATTGAAATTGACCTTTCTCCTCAGTAAACCACTCAGACTTCGTTTTATTTTTCTCTCACCAGAGTGTTCAACTATGATCATAGGAGGTTTATAACCATCCTCTATGATGGTGAGGATATCAAAATTCAGAGTACTTAGAAAGATTTGCATACGTTTCTTCTAGTATGCATAATCAGACCCGTTGAAGAAAGGAGGTTTGTTTGTGAATTGACCTTCAACTATATGAGATGGAATGTTTGATGAGGATGCCTTAAAGTCTACTACTCACAGGTATTTAATCCTATATGAAGTAAGTTTGGCTTTGATACTAATTGAAGTCCCAGTTGGCAAGCTCCAAGAGAAGATGAATTGGAGATTAAAAATTTTGAAATAAAAATTAATGCTAATACAATGAATGTTAAGAAGAAAAATCAAACACAGAAATGAGACACTCAGTTTTTATAGTGGTTCGACAGAACGTCTACATCTACTCTTCTCGGTTGAATCCTTTCACACCAAGGATCACTGACAACTTATTTGAACGGGTCAAGTGGAATCCAAAACAACTCCTTCTTTTACGGGTGAAGGGCAATCTCACAAAAATAACTTTCTTTTGAGCGGTTGAAGTGCAACCCAATACAACGATTCTTCTTATCACAAGTGAAGAGAAATCCATAATTAATTCACAAGAATTAATTTCAATAACTCTCTTAAAGAGTAAATGTTCAATATAAATAATTTCTCTCACTAGAAATTAAATACAGATAATGAAGATGAGAGAATAAACAAAGTATATTGCAGAAAAATGTTTTCTTGCTCAGATGGTTGTTCTTAATGCTTGTTGTTTTTTTATCTTCAAAACTTGATGTTTATATATCTGCAATAATTTATTCACAACGGTCATTTTTACCTTCATTAATGGCGGTATTGAATATCTCTGAACTAGCGATTACAAATTTGATTTTTACAAAGGTATCGATACATGTCTTAGGGTATCAATACGTTTGAGATGCTCAGCCTGAAGGTGTCGATACATTTTCCATTGTATCAAAACAATTTGACGTAAAAAAAATGAAGTCCGTCATGAAGATGCTTGATCTAAGCCTCAGGGTATCGATACGTTTGAAGAACCATTAAGGGTATCAATACGTTTGTGAAGAGGTTTCGAAACGTTTGAGTGCAGACCAAAGGTGTTAATACGTTTTGTGAAGGGTTCTGGAACTCGGGCTTTGATTTTAAACTGTAGTTAAAACGTGTCGATATGTTTAAGTAACGTATCGATATGTGGGTGCTTTGGTGAGCTTTCTTGATGCTTTCTTCGATTTTCTCACCTACAAAAATATATACTTTTTTCAAAAGAACAAGTAAAGAGTATATATTAAAATAAATAAACAAGTAACTTATATTTATTTATTTTAATAATTAAATCAATACAAATATGTTTATTTAAAGTAAAGATCATCATATATATGCATACTTATCATTTGTTATTTATTTTGATATTATTAAAAATAAATTATAAATAAAAAATTTAATATGCCATACAATCATATTGGAGCTATCACATATAAAATTAAAGTAGTTGTTAAGGTCTAGATTTTCACATTGGAAGTGGCAAATTCGAATCTTAATTTTGTAGAGATTTTCAATAACACCTTTAGGTGTTTGTTATATATGCTACATATTTTTTTAGTGTAGATATTAAATGTAGATACTGAAAATATCTAGAAATAAATTTATTTATTATTAAAATATATTTTAAAAAAATAAACATTGTTTTAAGTCTAGTTAACTCTTTTTTTTTTCAAAAGCTATATACTTTTGGTTGATACCCAAATATTTTCCTTTAAACTATTTTGATAGTGTTTCTTTAATTAATGGTGTGGATAACAAGAATCCAATTTCATATCTTAAAATTAAATTCGACATTTCACAAATTCTGAACCCACTTATTTTTAACCTTTCGGTTAAAAGTATTAAGCAAACCTTGTAACATTCTATATAATCTACATTTTATCCAAAGTTAGAGGAGATTCTCGGCATATTCCAATAAGAAGTTTAATTGCGATCACCTTTTGTAATTTATATAAAAATAAGAAAATAATATCATAAAGACAAGCGATCATGGAAAGGAATTTAAATCTTATAATAATAAGAGTTGTAAAACGCAATCATATTCCATAGATTCATATTCTAACGTGATATTAGCATGACATAAATAATAAAATTATTTAATAATATTTATTTTATTTGAAAATTTTATATTAACCAATAAGTTTATTAAACCACGGGCACCACAACTTGCATTGAAATGGTTTTAATTAACTTGTCGTCAAAGATACATCTTAAAAATTTATTAAATAATAAATATTAGATTATTACCTCACATATCAAGAGAATTCAGATTAAAAATGTTGGGAATAAGCCTTTTTGAAGAATAAATTTACATTTCTATTTTATTGGTTCCCTCAAATAAAAATTTGAAAATATACGAAAATTATTATTTTTTAAAATTAATTTAAAAAATAATTATATTTTAAAAAAATTAATTTATTAAATTAAAAATATATATTTTAGATAATTTTATTCTTATTTAAAAGTGAGTTTTTTTAGTTTATTAAGAATATACGTTTAAATACGATAAAATAATTTATTTTTAAATATATAAATATATTATATTTAAAAAATATTTTTAAATAAGATAAAAAATTTATTTTGAAATAAAAATAAAATAATTTAAAATATATATTTTTAATTTAATTAATTAATATTTTGAGGTAAATCAATTTTAAAAACGATTATTTTCGTACAAAACCCAAATATTTTTTCTTTCTTTGTCCAAAAATGACAGACGGAAGAAACGAAAGGTAACTTAAAACTCAACTCTGTTTCTTCCTCCTCGTAAAACAACCATCTACCAGCTTCTGGTTACCGTCAGTACACTTCATGGTGTAAGAGATCATAACTCATAAGCTATTCATTGCCTTGCGATCTTCCTCATCTGGGTTTCACGGGATACATCTTCATTTCAACACTTTATATGTAAAGGCTTAATTTTTATTTATTTATATTGTTTCTCTCTGTTGCTTTTGGTTCCTTTTGCATTATTGTTCATTCACTTAATCTTGTTACAGTTATATAGTCCGTGATTTAGGCTGTTGTAGTTCAGTGTTCAGAAATTACACTATCTTGTGTATTTAGCATTTGCTTGATAAATTACAGCTCACAAGGAAAAATAGGAGCAGAGCTTGAATTATATATATATACAAAAAAAAAAAGAGAACTAACAACAAAGCAAAAACAAGTGAGGAAGAGGGAGAGAAATGGCTGGCAGAAACCTGGAAAAGATGGCATCAATAGATGCTCAGTTGAGGCTCCTAGCACCGGCCAAGGTCTCTGAGGATGACAAATTGGTGGAGTATGATGCTTTGTTGTTGGATCGCTTTCTCGATATTCTTCAGGATTTACACGGGGAAAATATCAGAGGAACGGTAATGGTTTTTTACTTGCAAAGACATGTAGCACAATATTGTTGATTATAGCGGATATTACACAGATTTGTTTCCTTTAACCCGGGTAATGAAATTTCTGAAGCGAATGTGCCAAATTGTGCTTATTTTACAATTTTATGAGATACCCATCTAAAGTTTTAGACTCTGTTTTCTCATTTTCATATGAAAGAAATAAATTATACTCCATTGATTTTTAAAATGGAAAAAGAAAAACTATTCGTTGTGCTTAATCTCAAAATTCCTCTGTATTTGTTATTAATAAAGCGTGCACCTCTTAGAGAAATTTCATATAAGATTTGTTTTTTAGCGACAAGTTTGTAAACAAAAGCTTTTACTGGTCACCAAAATTTCAACCATAAGCTTATTTATTGCAATTTGTTTCAGCTTCTATTTGGTTGTGGTGAATAATCATAACCGATAAAATCTAAGTTTCGAATTTTTTAATAATTTGATTGTGAAGGAGAAGCCTTGTGCATTTACGCCTATTGCGTCTGTGTGTCATGGTGAAGATAACTTTTATTTCCTATTTCTTGCTTTTCATTGTGATAACATTACTGAATGTAACCTCAAATCTTTACATTTTTGTTGCGTTGGCTTAAGACTCTCAGAAGTGAATTTGAGGATTATTCATTTGGATTGAAACATTAATGCCATTTGGGTTCACCTTAATAATTTGGTAGACTGTAGACAGCCATTATGCTGTATGAAATTTAATACATAGTTTATCTTTATATCTTTTCTATTAAATTGTTTAAATTGGGAATTTAGCTGTGAGATGTGTATTATTAATGTAACGGAGTAATTTATTGACTTATACTAGTATATATGGTCTATAGGTTCAAGAGTGTTATGAACTTTCAGCGGAGTATGAAGGGAATCATGACGCTAAAAAGTTGGAGGAGCTTGGAAATGTTTTAACAAGTTTGGATCCTGGAGATTCCATTGTTGTTACCAAATCATTTTCTCACATGCTTAATTTAGCCAACTTGGCTGAGGAAGTTCAAATTGCTTATCGACGAAGAATCAAGTTAAAAAAGAAGGGGGATTTTGTTGACGAGAATTCAGCAACAACTGAGTCGGACATTGAAGAGACCTTCAAGAGGCTGGTTGTGCAACTGAAGAAGTCTCCAGAAGAAGTTTTTGATGCTTTGAAGAACCAGACAGTAGATTTGGTCTTAACTGCACACCCAACTCAATCTGTCCGTAGATCTTTGCTTCAAAAACATGGAAGGTTTGTCATCTGCTTACCTTTGACTATCAATTTTAGAAACCTGTGTCAAAAATATTTTGTTAGGACATGTACCTAATTCTGCATGCTTTCACTCTTTCGATCAGTTTCTTGGTGGAGTTGATTATGTAATCAACTGACTCTTATTTGCAAAGATACCATCTGCTATAGGTTTTCTATGATTATGTTCATAGGTCTTTTATTGTCTTTTCAGGATTCGTAATTGTTTGACTCAGTTGTATGCTAAGGACATCACTCCTGATGATAAACAGGAAGTTGATGAGGCTTTACAGAGAGAGGTGTGTATTGCTGACAATGACATATTACTCCTTACAGTATATAGACATTTATGAATAGATTCCTATAGAATATTTGGTTCATTCATACCTCTTGGCTAACTGTATACTCTCTCCCTCCTGCTATAATGAGAAATCTTCGGCTGCTCCTATGTTTATTTTTCAGTGTGTCATAATTCTATGTTGTCTATTCCCATGATAGTTATCTCCAAAATCTTAGATGTATGAATATTGCGAATTGATTATATGCGGGACTTAAGTTCTAACCTGAAATGATCATCTCTTTACCCTTAACCTGAAATGATCATCTCTTTACCCTTGAAATGTGATATTTTATCTGTAATAATAAAATCCTACAAGGTGATTTTCAATGTCCAAGCTTGCTATACATGAGTCATTTCAGATTTTCAATCGAATAACAAGATCTGAAGTTCAATTTTTTCCTTTGTAAGCTTGAACCTGTAAAATGTATAAGCTAAATTTATGGGAAAAATTTACAACATCCTTATCTGCATCTTACTCAACAATTGAAGCAATGCTTGCTTATCATGTCCGGATAGTTCCAACTAGACTTTGTGATATAATCTGTGCGATTCAAGATTTAATGAAAATTTTATTCATTGATTTGTGTTCAACATAATTTGTTGTTCAACTTTGTCATTTTTCATCTCTCTTTTCTTGTCTTGTAGATACAAGCTGCTTTTCGTACAGATGAGATTCGAAGGATGCCTCCCACCCCACAAGATGAGATGAGAGCAGGCATGAGCTACTTCCATGAGACAATCTGGAAAGGTGTACCAAAATTCTTGCGGCGTGTTGACACAGCTTTGAAGAACATAGGGATAAATGAGCATGTTCCTCATAATGCCCCTCTCATTCAGTTCTCTTCTTGGATGGGTGGAGATCGTGATGGTATGTTTTTCTTTGTGTATATGAGAAAACAATTATACTTATTAGGATGCTCTCTGTTGAATATGCTAGATACTGGAAAACAACATGATTGCAACTGTAGATGCAACAACAACTGGAAAAAAAAAATTGTAACACTTCTAAATTTGAGCGAAATGTTCATTTTGATTACAAAGGGGTCTCAAATTAATTCAAGTTATATTTTCAGCCTTCCTATCTAACATTATTTGCTTTCATCTGATATCTCTCTGTCTCTCTCTGAGAATTGTAACTTTCATCGTGAGGATATTTTTCCATGCTGACATGTCTGATGTGGACTGCAGGAAACCCCCGAGTAACTTCTGAAGTTACAAGAGACGTATGCTTACTAGCAAGAATGATGGCAGCTAACTTGTACTTTTCTCAAATAGAGGATCTTATGTTTGAGGTATTAAAAGAATTGGTTGTGGCTAAGGTGGTATGGTGGTGGTTGTAAATGCCTTAGGTTCTGTGATGAAAATTATTATTCCTTTCTTTCATCTCATCTGTTCATAACTTATATTTGCAGCTATCAATGTGGCGCTGCAATGATGAACTTCGTGCTCGTGCAGATGAACTTCATAGGACCTCGAAGAAAGATGCAAAACACTATATAGGTTTGCGCTTTTTATTTTAATTTTTGCATGTAATTCTTTCTTCAAATGTCTTTGTTATTTTCATGAGAACTCAAAGTCTTAATCATAATGTACTTTTCTGGTTGGGTAAATAATTTGCTTTCAGGATACCTCTTTAGTTCTGTGGAATTACTTTGTTTTCTGGCAGAATATTTAGTTTTTTTGCATTTTGTTCACCAATTTAATTCTTACTTATAACTGCTTTGTGGATGCAGAATTCTGGAAACAAATTCCACCAAATGAACCATATCGTGTTATTCTTGGTGATGTGAGAGACAAGTTGTATAATACACGGGAACGTGCCCGTCATTTGTTATCCAATGGAATTTCTGACATTCCGGAGGATTCTGCCTATACTAATATGGAGCAGGTCTCTCCTTTACAACTTATTAAATCTCGTTGTTTTTGGAAGTTTTGAATTATCAAATTGCCAGAGGCTGATAGATTTATTGCCATACATGTCTATTGAATCCTATTTTAGGTTTTACAAATGGCTGTTGCTGCAAAACTTAATTAAAGAGATTTAAAGCCTCATGTTTGCCCAAAAAACTGTGAGCTATTGGTCAAAGGTGGAGATTATCAACCAAATTTTTTATGCCTTGTGTACCCTTCACATTTATCAAAATATGAATTAGTTAGTAAAAAGGTGAAGATGAGCATATTCCACTTGATTCAAAGAAATGCATTACTCCTGTAATCGGGTTAAAGGGAATCTCCTTGTTATAAATATTGTGAATTTGAATGCATCTAAGTTTTTTCCTTTCACACAATTTACTATTCTGTGCTTAGACAATGAGAAATTTGGTTTCCTGTAACAGACCAGCTTAGTTTCAATCTGTGGTGGCTGAAAATTTGATTTAGGATAATATTAATTATATATGGATGTGCCTCTCACCCTTTTTATCTGAATTTTGATTCTTTGTTTCACTTTAAAGAAGATTTCTTTCTATTAATTAGATTTTTTTCCCCCCTGTAGTTTCTGGAGCCTCTAGAGCTCTGTTACAGATCACTCTGTGATTGTGGTGATCAGCCAATAGCCGATGGAAGCCTTCTTGATTTCTTACGGCAAGTTTCTACATTTGGGTTTTCACTAGTAAGACTTGATATCCGTCAAGAGTCCGACAGGCACACTGATGTGATTGATGCTATTACAAAGCATTTGGGCATCGGATGTTATCGAGAATGGTCTGAGGAAAAAAGGCAAGATTGGCTTTTATCTGAGCTTAGAGGCAAACGCCCTCTATTTGGCCCTGATCTTCCCAAAACTGAAGAAATTGCTGATGTGTTGGACACATTTCATGTCATTTCAGAACTTCC
>JAVXUL010065595.1:0-10058 GCA_035590515.1 Trichilia minutiflora
TTGTCTCCTATTTAAAAAAATACCCACTAATATATTATTCTTAATATTTTAATAAATGAATAATATTTATTTTATAGTTTATTTATTTTATTAAACTATTAAGAATAATAATATATTAGTGGACATTTTTTTTTAATAAAAGGACTAACATACATATATAGGTCAAACATTAGGGGTAGAATTAATGCCTATTTCATTTTAATTCAAATTAATAATATCTGTAAAAATTTCAATAAATATTTTTCAAATTAGATAGATTATTAAAAAATAAAACAAATCTTTAAAAAAAAAACGTGTCCTTATCCCACTAAATTGATGAACTTAATTTAATAATTTTGCTTTTCAATATTGTTGAATTTCATTGTCACAATCCTGCTAAATTAAATGTAATGACTTATGAACCTATCATTGACAAATGTTTGTTTGATATTCTTTCAAAATTTGTAGCATAACATATATAACTCTAATAAATAAGAAAATTAACTAAAAAATATTATTCAGGTCATACTGAAATTAATAATTAATAAAATAAAAAATATAAAACATTCTAAATTTTTCTCCTATCAAAACGAGTTTTATGTCATCATATATATAAATTATATAAGATATTTGAAGAAACTAAACACTTTACATAATGGATGATTTCTAAAAGAAGTTGATAAATTAGAGATAAAATATTTATTTTAAAAGTATAAAAGATTTATAAAATTAAGTGAAAAATGTTCAAAATTTTAAAGTATAAAGGGTCATATTTAAAAAAATAATTGATAAATTAAGAGGTAGAATGTAGTCCTTCAATATTTGGTCATGTAATTTGCAATAATATAATTGAAAATGCTCGTTTGATATGAATTTGGATTTATATTTTATTACAAATGTTAGTTTGAGAACGAAGGATTGTCCAAACTCATAAATCCTATTGAATCCCTTTTTTGAACCTAGGAGAAATTCAATAAAGTTTATATTGATACGAGTAATTCTTCATTCTCATGCTAACTTTTGTAATAAAATTTAAGTTTAGATTCATGTCAAATGATATAAAATCCTAACCTTTGCGAGTCGATAGATACATGTATAAAGGTTTTCTGTGAATTCTATATAAGTAAATTCACGTGATATAATAGGTGATCGATGAAGATTATTGTATTTATTATGGATTCTCTAGATACATATATAAAAGTTTCCTATAAATTTTGTATAGGTGAATCCAAGCGATACAATAAGTGATTGACGGAGATTATTATATTTACTATGAATTCTTTGTACAAGAACATATAATCTAAAGGGGTCAAAAATATTGTATCTCACGTCAACTTTAGAGGAGATTCAATGAAGTTTATAAAAATTTAGATAACCCTTCGCTTTGAAGTTAGTTTTTGCAGGTGAAATATAAGATAAGGCTTTGTATCATCATTTATATTCAAGTATCGAGATGTTTGATGACCATGTGATTTGTAATAATAAAAATAAAATGTTCAATCACGTTCAAGTACGAAGATATTTGAGAGTTGGAATTTTAGTACATGAAATTTTTAAAAAAATTTAAAAAAACGTAAAATATAAAATTTTTACATTAAATATAAAAACTGTAAATTTTAGCAAAATTTTTTAGGGTTTAAGAGAGCCTACTCTGTCGCTAGCTCAACCACTATTTCTATTTGATAAGAAAAAATATATCCTAATAATTACATGATAACTTGAATTTCTTTTCAATTAAGAAAAAATGTTAACATTTAATGACTAAAACACTTATTATGATTAAGCTACAAATAACTGCTATCATTAAGCTACAAATAAGTGTTACAAAGAACATTACAATTAACCATGTAATTAACTTTAAGAGTTCATTAAAAATTATTATACTAAACCAAATCATTCATTTCTTGTTGTTCTCCTTTAATTAATCTTCAAAACATTGTACATAGACTGATGTACAAATGTTTTTGATGTTATGATGTATCTATCCCCTTGTTTATTTCGATACTAAAATACAAATACTGACTGTAACCTTAACCACACGGGTCTTTATCAGAAAAAACAAGTGATTCTCTATATACCAAATCATCTCAATTCACCGCCATTCGTTAGGATTCTCTTGCCTCTCTTCCCAAACTGATATACCTTCTGATTCTGCCACGTGTAATCAACATGAAAATCAAATGCATTCTCCATCAAAACTGCAGCTACTCATTCGAACCAAAATCTCCCACAACCGTTCGATCTCTCCGAAAACATCGTCGGTCGGAAGACGAAGCCTGCAACATGGACACGTGTTTCTCTTCCTAAGCCAACGCAATATACACAACCAATGAAACCAGTGTTCGCAGGGCAACTCACACACGTCTCTTCCTTCTCTCATATCTTCTTTACATATAACACATTCAACAACCTTAGCCTTCGTCTCCACCGACGGTAGCGACACCACCACAGCCGGAGACGCCGCCACATCTCTTCCCTCCTTTCCTCCACCTCCCATTGATCTTAAAAACCTTCTACACCTAGTAACCATTTCAATATATGGAAGCAAAACTGCAGTCTTACAAACACCAACGCCGGACAGATTTAATATGCCTTCGGAGAAATGCTTACTCAAAAGCGACTGCCATTTAGCAAGTGGAGTTGAAAGTGCTTCTGGGTTTTGCTGATGGAGTTCACAGAGTAATAGGAGAAGCAAAACAGTGTCGAGATCACGTTGTTTGATGTTAGCTGATGAGAAGTGAGACTGTGTTTGTTGAAAGTGTTGAGTTAGAAGATGAAGAGAAAAGAGAAGGTGTCGAGCGATGAGTAGGGTTTTGTTCGGTAGGGAAAGAGAGTGAAGGTGTTGTAAGGTGAGAGAGAAAAGGATTGGGGAGGAGAGAAGGAAGGAGAGACGACGGTGATGCTTGTCGGTGATTGAGAGAATAGAGCTGTTTAGATCGGAGAGTTTGGAAGGAGATAGTGTTGAAAGTGCAGAGATGATTGTTTGCTCTTCCATTATGGGATCGTGTGCGTGGGAGATTTGAGAAGTCTTCCTTTTTATGTGGGGGATTTTCTTTTCTTTTACTTCATATATAGCTGCTCCTTTCTCCCAATTACCATAGGATTCTTTCTTTATTAAACGAGTTATTATTACTAGGAGAATGACAATTATCCATATAGTTAACTAAATCACAATTTTTTACGATTATTATATATATTTGATGACAAATCATTTATGAGGTTTAAAAATTATGATAAATATTTTTATTAAATTAATTTTTTTACTATTTTGTTTTTTCTGTAGTATAATTATATACCTCTGAACTTTATAAAAATATAAAAATTAAAAAATTATATAAAATACATAAAATTACTACTAATTAATAAATTTTATATTTTATAAAAATTTATAAATTATATTTTATTTTTTTATTTTTTATACTTTTATAAAATGTTAGGGATATAATAGTTATTACACTATAAAAAAAATAAAGGAATTAATTTATTATTGATATTTGTCATAATTTTTAAATCTCAAAAAAGTTTTGTTACGAAATATGTAAGAAAAAAATTATCATATAACCAAATTGTAGAAATATTTATCATTCTTCTTATTATTAATTGAGTACTTGTTGGTAGTAGAAAGAAAATCAGAAACTATTATGAATTTTATTTTATTAAAGTTAGATTTATCTTAATTAATTTAAACTTTGGACAAAAGATAATTTAATTTTTTATTTTAATTAAATAGGCTTACGCTATTAATTCTTTCTAAAGGTCATTTAAATGAAATAATAAGTAATTAAAAATGACTTAAGTGTTTTTTTTCTAAATATTTGATTTTTAAGTTTCTTTTTACAAATAATGGGAATTCAATTAATAATAACACTTATTAAATACAGTGTGTGCCTCCGTATATATTCCCAATTATTGCATTTTAAAATTTTAATTAATGTTCATCACTCATTTTTAATTATATTTTTTATATTTACCAATTTTATTTTAAAATAAATATGAAGTAAAAGTGAATATGCCTCTTATCAAAAGAATGGAGAGAAGCAACATTGATTGGGTACAATTTGGTATTTGCCTAAAATAATTTAATAATTATTTGTAAAATAATTTAATGATTGGGTACACATGCCTAAAACAATTTGGTATTTGCCTAAAATAATTTAATAATTAGACTATTTAACAAATTTCTATGCAATATGCAACTCAATCATGTGTGTATTTGATTAGGTAAGAATTCCGAATTTCTCCTTCTTTGGGTTCAACATCACAGTCTTAAATGTGAAGCTTGCACTTGAAGATATGATAGTTCCTACCGCATGGTTTAAGTCGGACTGAGTGATTGATCAGGCAGGCACGTAGGATTTCAAGAATTTTATGGGTTAAATTTAAAAATTCGACTTAATTAATTAACTATGTATTAATATAAATAATTATATCTTCTAATTTGAACTAAATCTATATTTATCTTAAATTGATTAAGATTTTTTTATTAATTCCAAATTTTATCTATATAAATATAAAATAAAACTTTAATAAAAATTGACGTATATGAAAAATATATTTGAAAATTAGGTAAACGTACACTTATTCAAAAAAAGAATCTATTTTTTTTAATATGCTTATATTCATTTTTACAATAATACTAACAATGCAGATTTTATTTATGTAAATTAATGAAACACTGTTATATTTTTACCAATATAATTTATTTTTAAAATTTTTGTGAGAATGTAAAGTATATGGTACTATAAAATTTTGTATACTGTAATCATAATTTTATTTTTATTTATTAATTAATATTTATTTTAATAATTTTTCGATTAGGAAAGGCAGAATCTCTTAGACATACTCGGACTCAAGCTGGGACCAATGAGTAAATAAAAGGAGACATTAATTTGGGTTTGTGTGTGGATGAATCATGGCCATGGGTAGAGCACATTGTGGATTAGAATATTTAATATATAAATAATGGATTTGCTGTGGAATGTATGTAGGATTCTTTGTCCACAAGCATGTGTCCAGTTCAAACAGATTTGACAACCCCTTTTTTTTTTTCCTGATCTTTGATAATTGTTGGGTTAATCAAGAGAAAGAAAACAAGCACAAGTGAATAAAAAATTTGGCCCATCCATGGCTCTTTCTCCTGTCCCCTTTAGTACTGATTGATTTAGTAACAAAAAATGAAAAAAAAATGTGGAATTTTAGTTAATTAACAACTATGTCGCCTTTCACAACAGCATCCACCGCATTCACATCGAGATTGTATGGTATTAGGATTGAAAAAAAGAGTGGTGATTCCAATTTCCATACAGTAAACCAAGTACATTGACCATTTTATCATTGATCCGAAGATAATTTTGGAGAAATGGATGGTGAATGCATGATGGGCAGTTTAGTGAAATTAAAAATATCAAAGGGGGAGACAATATGATTATGATGATTTTGTGACAACCAAATTACAGTGAGGACTCGGGACCAAACAAAAAAGGTAAAGAAATAAATAATCTATGGCATCTATAGTCCAAAAGTTCGGTCATTGGATGCTTTAAGTACAAAGTAAAGGTTGCCACACAACAATAACAATAACAACAACAACAAAAGGAGAGATAGAAGACTATAAAAGAAAAGAGCTAAAGATGAATTAGTCACTTGAGTATGCTTTCTTGTTCGCAAGTGATGATTGAAGGGTAAAACTGTTGAAATTACTCCAAATTGCACCATTCCAATAGGCAGTTTCTAATAGATAACAAAGAATGTCTACCATCATTTCTTCAAGATCAATATCAGCTCGTTTTCTATAGTGAAATGTATACATTTCTTTAGAATGAGGTTCACAGATGTATAAATGTTTTAGCTATGCATTTTGCCTTTTCATCGAGCTCCTATTCTAGGTTAAAAACAAAGTGTTTCTAACCTTTGTGTTGTGTCGATGGCCAATCTAATTCAAAGCAATGGTGATATGGATGTACTGACGCAATAAGCAGCCAGCCTGCCCAAAAGCGATTTGAGAAGTTAAACAACTGACTCGCAAACATATGAAGGAATTCCACTTGACTTACGAACTTGAAATAAACGAACAGCCCCTAGCCACTTGTTCGTGTCTGTCAAAACTAGTCAAATTACAAGGCACCCATTAATGCTACTAACAGAAGTAAATAGTGCTCCTGCTGACATTCGAGAACTATACTCCGGACTGTACTCAGTTTCAACAAAATGGCACGCTTAGAAATACCTTGGCGCTTGCCCGCGTGTTTGAAAACACAATTAATTAACTGCAAATGCAAGATATTGAGTTTTGTAACGTAGAATAATAAATATTTGATCGTCGATTTCATAAAAAATGTGAATAAGAATATTCTAAAGCTGAATACTGTAATTAAAATTATTCGACTCTATTTAAGTAAATATAAATATAAATTGACTCTAACCAAGTAAAACTAAGATAAAAATATTATTAACTAAGGTAGCGAGAGAATTTTGTGTAAAACATGCTTAACGGATATAACTTCACCAAAGTTTCTATGTTCATATTAAATTACTATCATTTAAATCCAGTTACCTATTAACTAGGGTTTATATTAATTTTATCTCATCTTCCGAATTTTGATAAACTCCTGCATATCACTACCCAAGATAATATTTCTATTCAATTTGAGTAATTAGTGCAGTCATTAAGTACAACCCTAATTTGTTACCTAGCAAATAATTATTTTTCAACAAGTTAATAATTAGGTTATGCTTCCTTAATCCTATACAATAAACTCATTTTTTTAAGCATAGTTCATGCATCATTTAAATTAATTTAATGGCCAGTTAAACTAAAAAATCTCTTAGGATTTTTTTGCTTCCCAAAATAGGTCTGGAGTCTTCTGAAATCTCTGGTGGCTGTTAGGTTCTCTCCTTTCATGAATCCCAAGAAAGATCCTTTTCGTAGAGAGATTTTAGCGCACTAGAAAAAGTGTCTCCGTATTATGGTGCTGTAGCGGGAAAAAAATATTCCCGCTGCAGTGAGAGTTTCTGCTTTTCTCGCTGCAATGAAAGAAAAAGTTCTCACTACAGCGAGGCATTCTGAAAAACTCACTAAAACGAGAAACAAAACTGGCCTGCAGCGGGGGTCCCTGCATATCTCGTTGCAACGACAAAAAATTATTACCGCTGCAACGAGGAACCAATTCCATCTTTCATAAACTTCATTGTCCCGCATGCCTGCTTCTCAAAGCCATTTGAACATACCCTGAATCGATCCATTTCTTGCTGAATTGACACAACTAGATCCTACACAAAACTAACAAGAAAAACATAAAAATACCAACGAAATTACTTGAAACTAAAGCAAAGATCGTAGCATTGGATGAGTGATAAAATCACTTATTAAACACCCCTAAAGTTAGATCTTTGCTCGACTTGAGTAAAACAAAATTAAAATAAAAACTAAACTACTTAATAACACAAACACATGCACCAAGCTGAAAACACACAATCAAATACAAAAAAAAAACATGCACAAAAATCAATCACTCAAAACAATAAAAAAACCTTGATGCTTGGTCGTGATCGAATTAATGAAAACACGAATCCTAAACATTGACATCAAACTAAAGACTACTCAAGGTATTCATGATTCATAAGACTGTATTAGGTTTTTATTTTCTTTTTTTAAAAACACTCCTTCAGAGAATTTAGGTGAATTTAAAGTTGACTTTGACTACTAATCCCTCTTTCACTCGTAATTTTCATAAATGAAATTCAGAGTTTGAACAACTAAGGGCTTGAGCATTTAATTTATCATAGCACTTAACTCTTGCTTGAGTTGTAATCGATATTTTTACGCGATTGTTGACGTTTCAAGGCCAACCTTCGATTACTCAATCTTTTAGAAACACAAGCTGCTTTGAATACTCTTATCTTTAGGCATCGTTTTATGTGAAAGTCAACACTTGTGGTGTCGAAACCCTCAGTTACTAAGCACCTCAAGACAGCGGAGTAGTTTGTGCAATTTTTTTTAAATAGATAAATGTTACAGTTCAAGGATTAGTGTCTAATTATGTGCATGAAAATAAGACTTTTACAAGTTCAGGCTTCATAATCGACCTAATCAAAATCTAAATTCACAAAAACTCTCTTAAGCATGTAAATTCATTTTTAAAATTACTAACACAAATCTACTTCACATGAAACCCTATCCAATCTAAGTTCAACATCAATGAAAAATATTCATTTTTCATTTATCCTATCACCAACTCTCATCATCATACACAAGCAGTCATGCAAGAAACATTCAATCAGACAAAACAATCCAAACACAAAAATAAAAACAAAATATTTTAATACGAAAAGCCAATAACAAGTTTAATAGTTCCCAAACAACTAATTAACAACTAGTATAAAAGAAAGTATTGCATAAAAGAAAATGAAAGAAAATGGTCCATTTAAACTCCCTCAAACTTAATTCAACTGTTATCCTTAACACTTCAACAAAAATGGGTACCTGGGAGATGAGATAGGATCCTATGCATCATCTTGCTCATCATCATCCTCACTGTTGTCATCATCATCATTAGAATCCAAAGGCTGAAATTACAAAAGCTGAGGATACTGAAAAGTGTCGTGCCCCGCTAATCAACCTTGATGAAGAAGAATGGCTTCTAAGCCATCCAGGAAACTGCTAACATATGACATAAAGTGCTCTTACTGCCTCGACAGCTTCGCTAGCCCCCATTGTGTCTAGTCAAGCTTTGAAGCTATGCCAACAATAGAGGTTTTCTTGATTGAGATCTTTTTGGGTCTGGAGGAGGATGGTTTTTGCAGTGAACTGGTACCTGTGGCCTTATTAATTCTGTCTATGATGTGAATAGTAATAAGAGCCTTGGGCTGAAGCATCTCTGGACTGAAGGCCTTCACCCTAGTTGAAGAAATGAGCTCAGAAATCAAAGATGGAAAAGAAAGCTCCACTATTGTGTTTTCTGTCGAATAGCTAATATTCTGCGCTATCTACTAGCCCACATTTATATACCTTTGATTCTTCAAGGTATAAAGCATGAAAGCCCTTTCTTTGTTGACTTCCGTGAGGTGATAAGAAGGACTAAGGAGGGCATAAAGGAAATGGTGCCAAATTTTCATAAGAGGTGTTAATCGCTTAGTAAGGAAGTGTGTACAAATACCCCTCACAGTCGCCCAAGTCACTGGTTTACCATATAATTCCGCCGTTATAGCATATAAATCTACGGACTCCATCAAATTCCCAATGTCATCGTGAACTGGTGGGATGCGATAAAGCCTATCAATAGTGTCCCTATCAAATCAAATTTGCTTTTCTCACACTACTGTATCTTGACTACGCACCTTGGCATAGAACTCCCTAACTAGAGTCATTGATGCTGGTTTGGGTTGTTTCACAAAGTTCTGCCAACCCTTTCAATTAATCTCTCTTACAATCTTTGGGTACTCGGATACTTGAAAAACCATACCCCTGATAGCTTTAAGTTATTTTTTGATGATTTATCGGTATAATTAATTTTCTATGTTATACTATTTTTGATAATGCCAAAATAAATAACAAGTAACAAAAATACGTATATGTGATAATTCGAATGAATTTATTTGATAAATGAACATATATAAGTCACTTATTTTCTTGGAAAGTGTATACGTTTTTGCAGGTGAGAAAAATATGAAGAAAGTGTCAAGAAAAGCTTACCAATGCCCAAATATATCAATACATTGCTCAAACGTATCAACTCATTTTAGTCACAGTGCTAAATAAAAGCCCAAGTTCCAGAATCTTATTCTAAATCGTATCGACACCTTTGGTCTGCGCTCAATCATTTTGGAACCTTTCATCAAACATACCGATACTTTAAGGCTCAACATATCGATACCTTGAAAGACTGACCAAAACGTATTGATACCTTAAGCCTTGATCAAGCACCCTCTTCTCAAATGTATTGATACCCCTAAAATTTCTTCAAACGTATCGACACCCTGAGGATAGGATCAAGCACCTTCATAATGGACTTCATTTTATCTACGTCAAAGTGTTCCGATACAAATGGAAAATGTATCGATACCTTCAAGCTGAAATTCAC
>JAVXUL010065606.1:0-10057 GCA_035590515.1 Trichilia minutiflora
AATTAGGGGGTTTCAAGAACTCAGATTTCTTGGGGTTTCCGTATCAAAAAGGTAGTCAAAATAAAGCACAGAGGATTGAAAATAAGTAAAATCAGAACGGAATAAATGATTATCATAGAAACTTGAAAACAAGAAAAGAAGTGACAAATAAATTACATAACTAAAGAACACAGGAACTGTTAGAATTAACACATTTCTCAATTAACAAAGTAGCACCAAAATACAGCAAATAAAAAAAGTAAAAAAATAAGCACTACAGATTTGTTGCGATCTGCAGTAGCAACTCAAGTAAAACTCTATTTTTTGTTTTGTTAATTTTTCTTCAACTCAAATTCTTTCTTTTTGAATCCAATCAAACAACCAACAGGAACCACAATATCAACATCAGATCTCCAAACTGCTCAGTAATCACAGACAACATGTCCAAAGAAGTTAAAGCTAAAAAGACTTGTGAGAACAATCTTATTGCAGTGGAATTTACATGCAAACATAATGTTGATAAGACACCTGCATAAATGTTTTGACTATAATAACTAGAAATAAGTTGATAAAAGTGTAACAACAATAAATAAGCAAAGCCAAAACCAAACAAGTGAAAATAATAGAAAGCTGTAAGTGAGAAACGAGAAGTGAAACAAGAAATTACACTGCCAACAACACCCAGAAAAAGTATCACTTCCTCTAAAAGTTTGGTTATCACAAACTGTTTTTTGTTTGCATCTTGGAAAACAAAATGGTACAAGACATGAAACTCCATAGTATCATCTAAACTACAATAACCACACTGTTGAGAATGTGGTTCATCAAACCCAAAAGATATTAAACTATATAAGTGACAGCAGTAGACTAAATAACCCAAACTCAACAGTGATTTTAAATAACCCTTTTACATAAAAAAAACATTGACCAATGGTCATAAATTGCACGTACCATACAACCATAGATAGTTCACCAGTGTTTCTCTAACCAAGTAGCAAAATCTTGATACGAGCATTACCAATTCAGCAAGAATAGCATTCCTCATGACAAAACTGAATGCATTAAAGACATAGTAATAATAACCTAGATATTATACTTAATGGTGATATTGTATACTTGCATATGAAGCTGAGCATTCTTTTTAAAAAAATAAAAGCTCAGCAACAAAATCAAAAAAGATAATTTTTTGAACACCTCCCAACTAGTGCTAACAGGGATGTAACACCTCATCCCGACTCCTGAAGGTGGCACCTTAGTATGATACCAAAAAGATGCCGCTAGCACATATCACAACATCAGAAAAAAATCAGTTAATAATGAGTAAAATAAATGCAAAGAACACAAATCAAACATGATATGAAAGCCAGCAAAATAGTCAACACAAGAATCCCTACAAAACTATAGAGAATGCCAAAGTAAAATGCTTCATTGGATGGATGAAACAATTAACAACAATTTGAAACATCAAGGGTCAAATTGTGTACACAACAAAACTTCTTGCAATCAAACCAAGTTCTATCCAAGAGAGATAATTACACTTCAAAACAGTAACAGAAGTCATTGAATTTTCTCTTTCACAACATCACTCTTCAAGGGTCCTACACAAATAGTCATTCATTTAGTAGTAAAACACCACAAAATTTCATATAGAATTTTTCTCAAAGAACTCACAGAATATGACATTTAAAAAGGAAAATTCACAGAGAGGAGTTCGATTTTTAAAAAGGAAAATGGTGTACTTGCCAAGAAAATTTCAGTAAATGCTAGACAGAGTATGGTCAAGAAATGACCATAAAAAGCTGTAATTGCATTTCTGATATGTCATGGGTACAAAGTACAAGTAACTAAAGTAGCATCACCCGCATTATTTAAGCAACAACTTTGGAAAAATAACCTTCCCTTAGATCATAGAAGAAATTCAATAATTAAAAGGAAAAAAAGGTCCCTGCCACATCAAAACTACTGAACCAGTCACAAACGTGGACAGAGTTAGGGAATCAGTCTCTATTTCTATGCCATGAATGGTTTAACTACTTTTTAAATCCATAACTAGGTTGTTCTATATCCATCCTCACCACAAGAGGCCATATTCAAGGATTCTGTTCAAGTTTCTCCTTTTTAAGCATGAACTAACTACTAAAGATGAAGAGCACAGCCAATTCAACTACACAAATAAAGAGTTCCACCAAAAAATGTTGACCAAACAAGTGAATAAGGGAATTTCCCAAACAGTCACAAAGAAAGTTGAACGTGGTAACCAAAGAGTGAAACAAGTTGAATAAAGAAACATAGATCCCACCAATCATAACGAAATGTTGAAATGAACAGTAAGCTATAACGAAACCACTCTACACCTGCATGCAAAAGAGCTGAAAAAAAATACTGAAAATTCATAAACACAGGCAGAACAGAACAAAGGTAACATAACACCAAGGAACTTCTATCATCAATTCCAATTCCATCTAGAACAAGGGTATTTGCCAAGCAACAAGGCAAGCTAACAACTCACCTAAGCCTGCAGTATATAGAATCCATCCTTTTGTAAACTCTATGTATCAACATATCGAATAATAATAACGATCCCATTGACCTCAGGGAAACTTACCTTGAGGAAATGTTGCTCCTGTTGATTTATTAGACCTAAGGGCAAGTATCTTCAGGTAGAGAATAACGATCCCATTGACTGCAACAAGGCAATAATATCATCAATTCCAATTCCATCTAGAACAAAGACATTCAACTTCTTCAAACCTCTGTAATCTCTTAAGAATTTAGAAAACAAAATATTAATTCATTTTCTAAAAGTTAGAAAATAAATTAATGATTACGAGACATTAACTGTGTTTATTTTATTAGATAAACTAAATGAATTTATATTCAAAGGTGTGAATACCAAAACTTCTCCCATGGTAATTCGATAAGCTGAACCAAATAAATATTTTCTCTCTGTTTTTTAGTTTTAGAATTTCCTTCTGTTTTTGTTTTCTGTTGTTGATTCAATTGATCAAACTACAGCTTCCAGCTTGCATTAAACATCTATCAATTTTTATCCAAATCTATCACAAATTAAAATTCATTCAATTCTTTCAGTTAAAAGAGTTTTTGTTTTGACTACTAATATGGGAATCACAAATTTGTCAATCCTATTGTTGAATCAATTCCAACTTCTCTAAGTTGCTCGAAGAACCTATTTCTGCAAAGAGTTGAAGTTGAAAACAGAGTTAACTATATCCAACAAGAAAAGATGACAAATCTTATTGAAAGCAATAGTATTCACAAAAGTAAATCAATGTGGCTTACCTTGAAGATCAAAACTTCCATTGAAACGAAGTTCTGATAAATGGAAAGTTTGTAATGATGAAAGAACACTTATAGAAGATGAGATGCTAAGGTTTAATACGTTACCACTTAAATCAAGAGACTACAGCTTACTCAAACCTGTAAATTAATAACTAATTAAGCTAGCAATTGAAATTAGTAATTGAAATAAAAATATGAAGTTCTTTAATGTCATCTTACTATTTATATGATTTACTTCTCTCAGCTGATTAGATGATAGATCTAAAGATGCGAATATTTCAAAACCAACAAATTATTCAAGAAATATTTAAAAGATAAAGGTAAAATTATTGAATAAGATTGTTAGGTTTCTTTTGACTCTTTCAATCAAAATATAAATAAATCATTAAGATTGTTTTTAAATTTGTTCTTAAATAGAATTGTTAATACTATATATAATTTATTTAAAAAAAAAACACAAAAGGTAGTATTATTTTTTGAAACTTTTTTTTATCAAATCCAACTCAATAAAAGATCCACAGAGCCGGGAGGAGATATCAAACTTACCTTTCGAATCAATAATTCCTTTCAATTTATTAGTAAGTAAATATAATATTTTAACGGAGAAAGATCATTTAGAGATGACAAGAAGCTATTGTTAAATGAGTTAAGAGATCAAATCAAGAATCTACAAATTTCTCAACCTTGACAGCTTCTCTAAACCTGCAAACAATCAAAAAATCTCACAAGAATTATTTTTTTTCACATATCAATCCTAATGACCTTCAAATTTCTCTCATAATGTTTCAAAACATGCAAAACAGTCCTCTAATTAAAATATACAATTTCAATTGAGATTATTCTAATTAAAGTATACAAAGAATAATTTCATAATCATGACTGATTGTATTTAGGCTGCATATAAAGAGAAATCAGAGACATTTGCCTCAAAATCCCATTTTAAAAATGTTGAAATTACAAGTAGGAAAGAAGACCATCTTTGTTTTCAATACCACCAGCTATAGAGTTCCCAATTAACTCAAGTCCTTCTATCTCATTGAAAGGATTGAAAAAAGAAGCATTCAGATACGACTCACCCAATTCAAATTTCTAGTATGAGATCACTCTTCCTGTGTTGTCATTGCACTCAAAAACAATCAAAATTCTCACCTCCATCCACCCAATTTTGAAGACTTGCACATTGAACAAATGTCTGATTTTCAAGAGAGCTAATATCTCTTCCTCCCAACTTCCTCACTCCAACTATTATTTAAACATTAACAACTTACAGGGTTATCCCAATTAAATTTGTATGAGAATGCATGGGAAGGTGTTATCACTGAAAATCATTTTCAAAATCTCACAAGATTAACTAATCTTTTCCTATCATCGGCAGACATGTCATTGGTTTCCAATTTGAGGCACAATTGGATTGCTCCCTTTAGTCTACAAAGGATAGCAATTACCGATTGCCAATTGGGTCCTGCATTTCCTTACTGGCTTTAAACTCAAGCATGTCTCTGGAAATTAACATTGTCAAATGTTGCTATTTCAGACACCATACCTGATTTGTTTTGGGGATTATTACCCTAGGTTTATTGGCTGGACCTTTCAAATAATCAACTAAGAGGAGTGCTTTCTAAATCAATAAATGTTAGTGTTTCTGCTAACCATATGGAGTGGCTGATCCCAATCTAGTCAAATTTGAGAAGTCTCTCACGAAGCAGCAATTTACTCGATGGATCGATTACTTAAAAGAATATTTTGATGATTATTTTCTTTTCTTTTTGGGTCATCACTACGGTCTACCAAAAAGAAAATGTTCATGGCTTTTTAGATAACAGGTTGTCATGATAGAAGTGCTCACTAGATCAGACAAAGTTACTTGATGTTGCATTCATGATGATGAGAAAAATGATAAGTCAGATAGCCACAATTTCTAGAAGGAAATTTGGAAGTGGGCTTACCTCTAACTTCTGGCTGACCAGTCTGATGATTGTCAGTAATTTGAAATCTCTGTCCTTAGTATATATCACTGGCATTCATTGCTTTCATTTACTTATCCTAATTTTCCTATCTGTTCTGGCGATGCTTAACTCAATGCCATAGAAATTACAAGTCTGCTGATGGATATGCCTTTTGACAGACCAATGAGCTCTCGTTCACAGTAAAAATGATGCAGTCAACTGAAAAAATAAAAATAAGAATCCTCTAGTTCCTATAGTAAGTTTTACAATAACCTCCACAAAAGGAAGAAACAAAAACTATGGCACAATAACCTTGACAAAAGAAGAAACAAAAATTAAGGCATAATCAATCTCTTCTTAAAGTAATCCCCACCCAGGCCCAAGCCAAAACAATTATAATCCATGAGAAACATATCTTCAAGGCATTTCATTAAACACATATCAAATCCAATAAAACAAAATATCTGAAAATTATGTTTATACAATAAAAGAAAGGCATTTGCAATTCTAATCAACCAAAATCAGAACGAGGATCCAAAAAAATTACTTTTATGTCAGCTCCCAAAAGCCACTAAATCCAAGGAACAATAATTTCTATGGGATAGAAGAAAAATATATAATATCATGATGTTGCATCTTGTATGTACAACCCAAAATAAACAGAACACATAGAATGAGATTTATAGTTGTCAAGAAACAGTGGAAACCCATATTCATCACCCATACAATAATGTTATTTTACGGACATAAATGACACAGCAAGCGTAGCAAAGAGAATTATTATCATTGGCTAAACTCATATTAGCCAAAGAGTAACAAAAGGTGAAGCAATTTGGTAACAGGACATTCTACATTTCAATGAAGCCTAGACTATCCCCATTAAAATCTTCAGGACAACTCTATCCAAACAACCAAAAATATTGAAAGATGTTATTATGTTAGCTGTAAATCCCATATATTTATCAACAGAGCAACATACAAGAAGAGGAACCAAGCAATAATCATTGCGTTATAATATCCTGAGAAAAGTTGGCAACACAATTCTTGGAACTTAAATCAAACCCAAACATCCTCACGGGGACCTAAAAATAAATAAAAACAGAACCCAATGGTTGATATACAATGAAAGAACTTAACTATACAGTTCTGGAATGTACCAGCACCACAGTAGCAACATTAAATTTTCAGACTATTGACCAGTTACAGAGAGCATGCCCATAAAAGTTAAAGCAATGTAATTGCAATGACAATCCCACCATCATAATAATATTAACATTTATATGTTGATATAATATGCCACCCATTTGTTTTTGAGTACAACAGCTAGAAATAAGTAGTCAAAATAAAGCACAGAGGATAGAAAATAAGTATCATGGAAAGCTGTAAACAAGGAAAAAAATGATAAATAAATTACATACCTAAAAGACACAGGAATTGTTAGAATTAATGCATTTCTCAATTAACAAAGTATATGACTATATACATTGTACCAAAATACAGCAAGTGAAAAAAGATAAAATAAGTCCCTACAGATTTGTTAAGGTTAGCAACTCAAGTAAAATTCTGTTTTCTGTTTTGTTAATTTTCCTTAAACTTAAATTCTTTCTTTTTAATCCAATCAAACAACCAATATGAAGCACAACAGCAACATCAGATCCCCAAACTACTCAGTAATCACAGACAACATGTCCAAAGAAGTAAAAGCTAAAAAGACTTGCGAGAACAATTACAATGGAATTCACAAGTAAACATGATGTTGATACAACATCTATGTATTTGTTTTGACTACTACAACTAAAAATAAGCTGATAAAAGCATAACAAATCTTTCAAGTTTGGTTACTCTAAATATATCATCGAACCAACAGAGAAGCCAAATACCAGAAAACATAGATAGCTTCCAATGATTGGAAAGTCTTGATATCTCACATAACAATCTTTCAAGAAGAATTCCTCCGAGCATGACTTCTTGACTTCTGACCAGCAAATAATCTTCATGTTGGACTGTGTACTACCAGCTTCCTCCATTGCCAGCATAATCAATTCACTTGGGAATTCCCTAAACACTGATTCACAAAGAGAGCCATATTCTAGGTTTCTGTTTTTGTTTCTCCTTTTTACATAAACATGAACCAACTACTGAAGATGATTAGCACAGCAATTCAATTGTACAAATAAAGTGTTCCACAAAACAAAGTTGACGAAACAAGTAAATAAGGGAATTCCCCAAACACTGAGGCACAAAGAGGCTGAACATGGTAACCAAAGAGTGAAACAAGTTGAATAAAGAAATGTAGACTCCACCAAGCAAAGGACAGAGCTATACCAACTGCAACAAATAGTAAGTTATAATGAAGCCAATCTGTGCCCTCATGCAAAAGAACTGAAAAAGGTACTGATAATTCATAATCACAGGCAGAACAGAACAAATGTAACATAACCTAACAAAAGAGCATGGTCCAAAACTAGTGACCTACTAGTCAAACATATGGCAAATCAAATACTTCAGACGAAGAAGCGACAAACTACAGCTTTCTATACGTCTATAACGATTTATTCCATATTTTCCTACTACAAGGCAGGACATGGTAAAAAAGGAAAAAGCTAGTAAAATAAAGCTCTAAACGCCAAAAATTCCATTTGCTCAACAAGAGGAATCATAAGAAGTATCTGAGATTAAAAGCCGTCTCCAAACCTTGCATGTCAAACAGAATATTTCTTAAGTAGCATCTCAAGCAATAAATTTATTGGGTAGCCAATCTGACATTTTGCTAAGAAACAAGCCATGGGTACAATGGATACAATTGACCTAGTTGAAAAATAATTTTGAGTACTTCACATTTTTCAACTATTAGCATCATAACCGGCATTTTCACATGCCAAACTTGACAATTGCTAGGCAATCAATCACTAAAACTTTTTAGAATGCAAGTCGAAGGTAATATGAATATAATTCACATTTTCAACTACTAGCTTCATACACCCATTTTCCTGATGAAACTGCACAATTGTGTTGGGCTGCAAAGGCAATACAATGGTAAATTATTATGAATGCATTTCACATTTTTCAACTACTAGACCATCTTCACTTCATTGATTAGGCACTGCTTGGCAACCCGAAACAAATACTTTTCGAAAATACAGGCGAACGTAAAGTAATTATGAATGCATTTCAAGTTTACAATACCCTCATTTTCAAACAAAGAACTAGGCAATTGTTTGGCAACTGATCACATGCTTTTTCAAAAATGCAAACCAAAGGTAAATAATAGTGAATAAACTACACATTTTTCAAATACTAGCTTGACACTGTTTTCACCCGTAATTGCTAAGCAACCAATCACAAAAAATTTTCAAAAACAGAGGTCAAGATGGATCAATGATTATGAATTGGTTTCACATTTCTCAATCACTAGCTTCATATTCACATTATGTAATTGGGAACTAGCCAATTGCAAGGAAACCAAAAAAAAACATTTTCCATAATGCAAGTAAATAATAATATGAATGCATTTTCACTTGTGATTGCTTGGCAACCATTCACTGATTATGACTTGATTTCACATTTTCCCACTGCTAGCTTCATTTTCTCACCATAACCCATTGTAAGGAAACCAATGTAAGCATAAAAACATATATCATACTTTAAAAACAATTGCGAAAGCTTAAGGATGCTAACCTCTTGCCATTGATGTTTCCTACCAAATTGAGATTGATAGAATAATTTTCCAAGTTCTCTTAATCCTCACTTGATGGTATTTTACGAGAAAAACGAGCTTAGGAACCATCTACCATGTTTTCTTCTCATTATATAGGTTTTTCCATCAAAAACCGAATAAAAGTTACAAGTATTAATCATGGCAGTTTTTCAGTTTTACATGGAAGTTTTCTACAATTGCAATAAGGTTGGGAGGTTTCTTTTGCAATTGGGGAGTTATGGGCCACTTATGGAGGTTACTACCTATATTCTCCCACTTGGTCCATAACTTCTTAACTTCTATAATTAAGAAACATATACATGAATCATGATGATAGGTTATCAAAATTGACAACTTTTCTTCCATATATTACAATATATTACATTTCTTACCTTCCTTTCCATATGTGAAAACTTATGAATAAACCTTATGTTTATTCTTGGTTCTACTTAACGACCTTAATGGACCTTATGCTTATTTTAGGTCCAATTATAAATGATTTTTCTCTTAAATAAATGTGTACATAACAATAATGACAAAATATCATAGAGTTTCATTAACCAAATAGTATATATATACAACAAATTAAATAATGGAACCAAGTCCCATCCTAACAACATGATCCTTAAAACTCTTTGGTGGCATTCCTTTTGTCAAATGATCAGCTATCATTAATTCAGTGCTAACATGTATAATGACCACTTTATTTTCTTTAACACGTTCTCTAATGGCTAAGTACTTGATGTCGATATATTTATTTCGACTTTCACTTTTATTATTCTTAGTTAAGAACACAGTAACCGAATTATCACAGTATATTCTTAATGGCTTAGAAACAGAATCCACAATTCTAAGCCCAGACATGAAACTCTTTAACCATACTCCATGTGAGGTAGCCTCGAAATATGAAACGAACTCGGCTTCTATAGTAGAAGTAGCAATCAATATTTGTTTAGCACTCCTCTAAGATATAGCTCCACCAGCTAGCATAATATACATATCCAAAAGTGGATTTTCTTGAATCATCACAGCCAGCAAGTCAAAATCTGAGTAGCTAATGAAGTGGGGTTGAGGCCCTAAACCCTAGGATTTTTTCTAGGTTCCCTAAGCATGCATTAATGAAAATTTTCAACAA
>JAVXUL010065617.1:0-10057 GCA_035590515.1 Trichilia minutiflora
AGTTCCTTCATGAATAAGTCTAGCAAGTATGTGCTCCACATAAGAAAAAACAGATAAGTCATATATATATATATCAACCAAGGTAAAAGTTTGAAGTGATAATTTATAAGGCATAACGGCTCATCCTATGCGCATGTATACTCATGCATTCGAGATCATTGCTAGCAGAGATGCTCCCCATTATATCCGCCTTCTCAGGAGGAATGATTAGCTAGGCCCCGTTTACTAAATTGAGGAGGTATCTAAAATTCTCCCTCTTCTTGTCAGGGAGGTCCTCCCATTGAAGTCTGTTTTTACCCGAGTCACTATCGTTCGAGGAGAGCAAGATGGGGGTATCTCTTTCTACCGGGTCTTCATCTCAGTTGGAATCCTCCCCCCGACTTGACCGACTTCCTTCAACCTGTCCAGAAATCTTTTTCTTCTTCCTGGGCTCTTCGATCTCCTCCTCTAAAGGTCTTTTGCCTTTGTCTTTAAGAAGAGGAGGATCTTTCTCCTAACGGCGTATTCCCCTTTCAGAGGTTTTTTCCTCAGTCAGGATTCCCTTTTCTTTAGGGCAGTCAAAGGACTTTCTTTAGGCACCCGGAACCTTAGATGTCCTAGATATTGCTCGAGACAACAGCTCTTGTAGGATGTCCGACACTTTTTTTCTCTTCCCATCTAAGGACCCTTCAGTCCCTGCGGTTGTAGATGGTCGATAATTTTTGGTCAGAATCCACAAAAAGTCGCGTCCAAGATTAAAACAAGAAAGATTTACCTTCATTCATATCCACCCGGGCCTTTAAGAGCTCACTTTGAGTGGTGGACGGGTAGGCCAACCGTGATTTGACCAGATTCTCTCCGTTTAACAGATATCTAATGTATGTGACAGGAAGGCCCAACAAAACGTTTGCCACATTGACTGAAATATTAGGCTGGTCCTTCCCTACTTCTGCGCAAAAAATTTAATCAGCAGACAACATTACTAAAGACGGTTTCTTTCTCAGGAAAGGGATGTTATCTATCTCCGGAAGGCTGAAGGGAAGGGACCAAGAATGTTGTCAATTGCCTTGTAGTTGGCGATGAACCAGTGATCCTTCTAGTTCTTGTTCGATGAAGGGTTCCTTTTAATTTTTAACTGAAACCCTGAGTGAATCTTGAGGTAATACCACCCAGGGTACTGACTCATGTTCTTCTTGAGCAAGTACATATGTAGCACTTCGTCCAGGGTGGGAATTGGTTGCCCCACCCTTGCTTTTAGGACGAAGAGCCCATCCAGAATTCTCCAATTGTTCAGGGTGAGCTGATATGGAGGCACCCCAAACGCCTCAAATATTTTGGCAAAGTAGGGCTGTAAGGTGAGATGGGCACCCAACAGCAGGTGTTCTTCATTCAGGGCCGTCTCCCCGGGGTCTAGGGCACTTGGGATTTCCTTCAATCGGGGGACCCTGAGTCATACGCTATTCGGGATCTGAAAAGTTCACCTATATGCCCAGAGGTCCGTAACATTTACAATAAAGAGGAACCAATCCGCCTCATTAGGCCCCCTCCTCCAGGCCTGCTCAGAAACGTTGCCTCCATAGCCGTCCTCTTATTGACTAATGATTGGCTCTCTGGATGATTCTATTCCTGCTTGGGCGAAGTCTAAAAAATGATCAAATTTATCCAGAGTTTTTCTGACCTGCAACAAAAACACAAGGAAACAAGCAAGAGCAGTGAAAGCACAAAGAAAATAACAAGGAAAAGCTTTGATGGCAGAAAAGCCTGAGAAATTTGAAGAATAAGTGCGAAAGTGACAGGAGAAAAGGGGGGGTATTTATATGAGGAGAGGAATAATCCCAGCCATAGATCTAAATAGACAGGGCACGTGTCCAGGATTATAAATGCCCTCATAAGGATCGAGGAACCATCAAATCCCCTCAGCAGTGCTTCAACACGTGGCGCATCCCCAACCAAGCATTCAAAAACCGTTCAATAACCGAAGAGCCACCTTCTCAAGGACAGCTGTTAAAAGGTATGACATGACTTTTGACAGGGGCAATTAATGAAGACGGAATGAAAACCCAGGCAGGACACGTCATCATTAATGTAACGGCTCTGTTAGAAGAAAAAGAAGGGATCTCAGGGACCGTGAAGCTTCTGCGACACGATAATCGTCTCAAGGACCATGAAGTTTCTGTGCCACGCCAATGGCCTCAGTGATTAATTGGACTCACCTGAGCCGATATTTCTTCTCTGGGACGTATCATCTCAGGCATAATTTTCTAGCATGAGCCTTATTGGTCTTACATCAGAAACTGAGGGACTGGTTTGGGGGAAAATGTAAGGGTGACACGTGGATGCCCTGTCAGCAAGACATATGCAGATGGCCAGGGGTAATCCTACACAGCTCCGTCTCAGATACACTTCGCCCCAGGTATCTTCCTGCTTAGGGAATACACGGCTCCGGATAAATTTCGTCCCAGAAATCCCTCCACTCAGGGATTCCATGGCCTTAGTGAGTTTCATCCCAGGTAATCAGCATCCTAGGAGAGTTAATGGCACCTTAAGATTCTCACTGTCTCAGGCGCCACGAAGACTTAAACTCCTTTTCAGGCGTGGCACGGTCATCCACAGCACGTCTCAGACATCCAACAGCATCAACTGAGACGAGTAGCCTCCCCAGAGACCCGGATAGCTTCTCAGAGGAATCATCTCAGGTCCGAAAACTTTCAACAATCAATTTACAGGCAATCCCTGATCAGGGCGAGAATTCCTACACAGAGTATCAGCAGACATGTGCCCCCTCCTTCATATCAAAAATGGGAATTGTTGCTAACAGTTGACCCCTTAAATGAACCCGTCCCATCCTCTGACCATTTTTTCAAGTGATGGGACGGTGTCAGGCCCATACTCCTGCAGATGTGTCAGCGTCGTTAATGAAATTCGACTGCACACTGTCTCATGTCATACGTTACATCCTTTCCGTTCTCCAATATCAAGCCACTATTTAAGAAAAAGGCACTATATAAGAAACCTTTCTTCAACAGAGAGGGGGGCTGGCTCTCTCTCGGATTTTGAACATTTTGGTTAGCACCTCACCAGAAGTTTGTACTTCAATTATATATTGGTAGAATCGGAGAGAGAAAAAGGGAGCCTAATTATCATCGTTTCTAACCATTTTCGTTTAGTAGCCTTTGGGTATAGATTCTATATATTTTTCTCCCATTTCAAGCCATTTTCGATTTTCTCTCTCTTGTTTTCGTTGGAAGTTTATTTCTTTTTTCCTCCACATTATCTCTAACTTAGGCATCGGAGTTTTTCTGTCGGAAATCCCTCCCGATGTCACTTCATAGGTATTTATTGTCTTTGCAGGCTTAGGAGATGGAGTTTCGTCGGAAACAACCACACTTTCAGTCACTCTCCGGTGGAAAAATCTCCATTCAATAATAGTTACATAACTCTCATACCTTATCAATTGAGTCATTTCTCATTGATCGTAGAGAGGATCCACGGATAATTCTTGTTCCAATCTTTTGTATTTTAGCAGATAAAATATTATATTACACAAAAAAAAAAGTTTGATTAGACACGCCGGGGGGGGAGAGTAAAATAAAATCTCCATTAGACGAATTTACGTCTTCAATATATATAATTTTTATTACGGAAACCATTGCTGATTACGACAGAAAACTTTAATAGGTTATGTTAATTGAGAAAATTTAATAATACCGAAGGAATCTATAAACAAACCAACTAATTATATCTAATTGATCAAAATAATTATATGTATAAATCACATCCTGTACTTAAGTGTATGCTCACTGTCAGCTAAGGGTTTGTATGATTTGGGAATAATTTATTCCTCCAAAGGAAGAACATTAGTCTAGAATATAGATTATGCTTTCCTAATTGTGTACAATATTCTAATTTATTTTTTTAGAATCTGAAACTATATAATTAAATTTAATTCTTAAGTGCAAAAGGGCTTCATGATTAGCATATATAAGTTAAAAATATTTAAGGGATAATCCTAATTGAAGGGCCATATAAGACTGTCGGTAGGGCATCCTGCTCATTGTTTTGACTTCAATGATGACCTAAGTAATCAATCTGCCAAAACTTATCATTTTCCATGTTTTCTGTCGTACGTCTTTTCTTTCTTCTTCAATGTCCTCTAATTATCTCCTTTCCCCTGTTTGGCTTCAAACCGAAAAGAACTAATTAAATACAAAATGTGATTTTCCCACGATTGGTTCTTTTGACTTTGTCACGAGTATTAGACAATAGCACATGCATTTCCTTTTGCGAAGAAATTCCACGATTACTATTATTATTATTATCTACATACACAAACTTATTATTATGTTATATCTTTCATCTTCATTCGCAAATAGGTCTTACTTATCAATTAGCCTGAAATTTTGCAGGATGCGCGGTGTTAATGGATTCAAAATGTAAATGGGTCATATATAATTCACTGAAAGTAGTTCTCACAAAATCTTGATAAAAGATACCATGAAAGCAACATTTTTTTGGCTAGGCTAAGCTTGCGTGAACGAATACCTAATCTTGGTTTGAGCATCACACTTCATATATATATAATAGAGGTTTTAAGTGGTGGGGTTATTAGAATTAGATGCTTGGCTTGGCTAAGCAAATTATGAAGCGTGAATTATGTAAATCTATATTTGGCCTTACATGTAATGTATTATTGTGACGATGGACCCGCAGAATTTGTAAAGCTTCTAATATCTTCTAATTTATTCATTGGATTGGAAATGATGAGCAATTTGATAATCCTTATCCAATACAACCAAGCTTCATATAAGTAAGCAGCTCAATTTATACAATTGATATGATAATCATTAAAAGATAACTGCGATGGTAAATTGTAAATTCAATCATGTCAATTTCAATTCACACCTAATGTATTTTAGTATGCATTATATAATATGTAATATTTTCATTTTATACTCCAGTCTTTTAAATTGTTTAGATTCATTAATCTCTTCTACAAGTAAGTGTTTTAAGTTCAATACATAATTAAAATTAAAAAAAAATAACGATATACTATCAATAAAGATGACGTATATATTTCTGATGAAGCACAAGTCCAGGAATCGTTTAATTATAATTTCTTATTCGCCATTTTTCTACATTTTCTCTTCTTATATATCCCCATCATGACAAATGAGTTATAAAATGATATTTTTCTCGTATTTTTTATTTAGATTTTGTCTAGACTTCTGAATTAGCTTTAAATACAAACTTTAGAAAAATAAATGTTGTGGATTGGAATTCAACCACTCTATATAATTTATAATTGCCATACTGTTTGTATTCATAAAGAGTGAAAGCTGACGACAGGCTCACGGACGATCGAGCACATTATATTATTTTACGAGAAAGTAGGTTGGCAAATAGCATAGAGCCACTCCACAAAGAGAAAAGGATGCCCTTAACGAGGAAATTATGAAATTTCACTAACTGAGTGCATCCCATTACTCTATGAATTGTTGTTACTTGAATCCATAAATAATTTACTTGGCCAATTGCTTATTTGTCTCAGGAATAGTTACAGTTAATATCACATCTAGCTATAGCTTCACATGTATTATTGTGTTGCTGTTGACAGTACCGAAGCTTTGTTCCGATGATTTCCGTCAAGCATGCATGAATACACTACTTTCAAACTTACTTCGTTAAAAGTGTCGGCCAGCAGCCCCCAAGCAATTCAATCACGTAGGCCATGAGCGGCTAAAATTGAACAGAACCTTCTGTCTAATCTCCAAATCATAGTCTAGAGGCATTCACGATGTCGATCAAGCAAGAAATGTACGAAAAATATGACTTTGGAAAGAATCGATGGCCTACCAATTTTGAATTGATATCACCAAAATATATAGTTAATACATCAATCGATCGACACACATATATTGGTACAATCAAAATTCACATAATGAATGGTGCAGCAACAAATTAACCTAATCGTTATAGTAGCAGCATCTGGTTGAACAGAAAGAATTCGTTTTACATGATTTAAAACTCTGAAATAGTCAATGACGTCGTACCCGGCCAATTAAGCATTCTTTAGTCCTTAATTATTCGTTTGATCAAGCATGATCAAGTGACTTAAAAGTTATCTTTCTGTAAATTTGATGATATATTAAAATAATATTAATTCAGCCACCAAGTTGGATTCCTTTTGTCTTTCGTTATATTTTTGTGGATGCTTAAAAGTAACCATGGTTTTCAACCAAAACAGTGTTGGAGTTAGTTAACATCATAAGATTGGTAATTACGTACAAAAACATTCAAAACTCACCAAAAAAAAAGGTGAAATCAAGAAATTTATAAATTTTTTAAAGTTCTCTCTTTAAAAATTCAAGTTTTTTTTTCATATTTTTCTGCATGTAATTCTATGTATTTTTTTTATGATATCTTCGTTGTTGTGGATTACCTATTTATAAGCATTGATTTAAATGATTTAATATAATTATTCACTTAAATAATTATATCTCTTATCTAATGGTATCTTTTTATTATTAATGTGTTCTTTCATTAAAGAACACATCCCTACAGGTATTTTATTTTAATTATGTTTTAACAGTTTTTGCTTAATTAAAATGATATGATTTACTTTCGATAATTAAATATACTATACGTACAATCAATTATCACTATTATACCATAACCAAACCACTACAATTATGGTATAGATATTTTACAAAAATAAAATGACATCAAAATTAAAACTTTTCGTACTTAGTTTTCATGACGACTTACACACATTAAGCGTTCAGTGTTATATAAATTCATTTTGATATTTTTATATGAATTTTTACATTCAAGATGATTTATTCTAAACCTTGTTAATCTCGTTATAGTATTCTCTATATCTTTTCTTCAACTAATATTCACAATAAATCAAATAGAGTTATATCATTGTTTTCTCAAATATCCCTGATACTTAATAAACGATCAATTTTTCGTATATTAACTATACATGTAGATGATTTTTAACTCTATAGTAGTTATATGCTCTCTAAATTTTTTCAAAGACAATTCCTTGATTACAGGATCGGCTACTACCTTTTTTGAGAGAATATAGTTAACTTTAATTTTATCCCTCCTTTAGAGCTTTTTACTTCACTTTTATCAAATATATAGTAGATTTATTATCACACACACACACACACACATATATATATATATTAGATAATTTTAACTGTAAATTATCAACATACCTTTTACTTTATACAGTTGTGCTAACTGCTATATTACGTGATACATATTCTGTTTGTATAGTAGACTTTACAACACAGCCTTATTTCTTACATTACCAAAAAACTACTGTTCTATCATATAAAAATACATTGTCACTTGTTGATTTTCTATCATTCAAATTACCTGTAAATTTTACATCACAATATCCAATAAATATTAAATTATGTAAACTAAATTAGAGTTTCATACTTCTGATTTTTTTTCAAATATCTTATGATTATCTTAACTACTTGCCTATGTTCTCTTTCTGAATTTGATTGATATCTACTCATCACTCTCATTATATGTGATATGCTTAACCTCGTATTAGTCATTGCATACATCAGACTTCCAATAACTTGTGTATAAGGTACCTTTTATATTTTTTTCAATTCGATTTTATTTTGAGAATATAATTCTTTACTCAAAATAATTGACTTGCACGTAGGTATACTAACTGATTTGTAATTTTTCATGTTAAACTATTTAAATATTTTCTTTATATAATTTTTTAAACTTAGATATAACATATTGTATTTGTGACATCCGTGTTTAGACCCTGAGGATATAATCGTATTTTTGCACATCTCCTGTTCATGCATTTGCATCTCTCATGCGTATCGATGGTTAGACAGTATGGTTTTAGGATTTGTATTTGAGTTTTATGTGGGCTTGGAAGAGCTTAAGAGTATAAACTCTGGGACCCCAGTGATATTTTCTAATTAAGGAAAGAATTCAAGAGAAAGTATACAATTCGTTCGAACGAATGGGATGAATCATTCGAACGAATAGGTAATTCGTTCGAACAAATAGAATATTTCGTACGAACGAAAGATGAAACATTTGGACGAAGTTTGGGAGAACTCTATGAAAAATTTTAGTACCAGATTCGTTCGATCGAATAGTGATTCATTCGATCGAATCGATGGTGTCATTCGAACAAAAAATTAGAGAGCTCTCTGACTTCGGTAGTGTCAAATTCGTTCGATCAAAATTCAGTTCATTCGATCGAATATAGATTCGCTCGAACAAATCCCTCGATTCGTTCAACCGAATTAATACAAAATGATGATTTTACCCGTTTCTAGAAGCTTCTCTTTAAGAAAACTTAAGGGAAATATAGTAATTTTGTTTTTTTCTATAAATAGGGGCAGAGACCCCAGATTTCTCACGTATTTCTTCTTTTTTTCTTCTTTTCCTCTCCCTTACGTTCTCTCATCTGCCCATTGAAGCCCAACACCCTATTTTCATGATTTCTTCAATTTCTTCTTGATTTTTTTACCACACTACACGCGTTTAATACTTTTCGAGCTTTAATTTGACATTTGAAGCATAAAAACGGAAGTGAGAAGTTAAGATTTCGATTTGTATTTTAAGGTTTTTTGGGTTTGAGGCCAAAATAGAGTAAACTGACACTACCACGAGATTTGTAGCATCATTCCTAGCTTGATTGTGTATTTTGTTTTTTGTTTTAATCAATTTTTATCGTATGAATTTTACTGTATATTCGTACCAATTTTAGTAGATTTATCGCTTGTATTATAATTTTTACGTGATATTTACGTTGTAAAGGAGTCGAGAAAGTCGTATGAAGTTAGAAATATGAGTTCAGAGATATTGGGTGAAGGTGAATAGTAATTAGAGTTATTATTTCGACGGGCTGGTGGGGTCTATAGGTCTAAAATATGAAATCGAGCTGAATTACACTTGTATAGTTATAATATGGATTTGTAGTATAATTGTATCGATAATTAGACAGATAACGGGGGATTTTAGTTGATTTTGTATATTTTTTAATTTTAGAAAACCCGGGTTAACACGCATTGCACGCATAAGAGTTTCATAAGTATTTTGAAATGTATATTAATATATCTTGGCATGTGTGTGTGTTTAGGCAACGGTACGTGAACGAGACATCCGCGAGACACACCAAAAAACGAGAAGAACTAGGGAGTGGAAACCCTCTCTAATAAGTGAGTGGACAATTTTATGTTTTCAATGTTTTAAAATATTTTTGATGCTCATATGTATATATATGTATGTGTGTGTGTATGTATATATATATATGTTTTAATAAACGTTGAGCATGTTTGTTTATTTTGTAGCTAGAGAGCCAAATGGTTTAGTTGGTTTATTGACATATTTGAATTATATATGATTTATGACCTTTGAGCCCATTTTGAATATGCTATGCTTTGATGACAATTTTATGATATTGATATGGCTGATGGACTGGGTTTTATGCTTGTTTTATATTGATGATATGGCTTATGGGTCAGATTATTGTATTTATTGTGATTACGGTCATGATGGGCCTAGATATGTTAAAATGACGGCCATGATGGCCTGTTTGCTTTATGTATATGGTGATGAGGGCTTGCTGTTCATAGTAGCTACTGGTGTAGTCTAAGGATAGCCTAAGTGGATAGCGGTCGCCTAGGTAAGTGTGAGACTCACAGGTAAGGGAGTTGTATGGTGGTTATTATTATTTATTATAAGTGGATGATTCGATCACCTATGAGTCTTAGTCAGATTAGCACGATGTTACCACGTGGTTAATCCAAGGCGAACATCAGTAGTGGGCTTGTTTTTCTTAACTAAACTATGCATTATTTTATTTTCTGCATTCGAATTATATTTTATAAATAGTATATTTTTATTGCATATAAACCCACTGATGATCTCGGGATACGCATGACCACGGTAGTTGTCTGGAATGGGAGCCAGCTCAATGACTTTCTATATGTGTTTTGAGATTTTCAAACTAAACGAATTCTTTTAAACTGAATTGTTTTATGAAATGTTTGAGTTATGTTTTCTTATCTATGGAATG
>JAVXUL010065628.1:0-10057 GCA_035590515.1 Trichilia minutiflora
TCTAGATTTGTTTGTTGGTTAGAGAGCAATTATCCCGTTTGACCTAATTGTTCTACAACGTAAGGAGGAATTGGTTATGCATGGCTTATCGATAACTATAACTGGTTTATCAAGATAATAAAAGTATTTTGTTATGCATGGCTTATCGATAACTATAACTGGTTTATCAAGATAATAAAAGTATTTTAACTTCAATTATGAATCCACTTAAACCAATCTGAAAATTATTCCTTTGACTAGATCCTTTCAAATCTGATTTTTGTTCTTTATAGTGTCTTTAATCTTGTTGCTTTATTTAGTCTTATTAATTGTTATTGTCTTTTAGTTATAGAGATCTTAATTGTTTTTCTTGATTGATTTATTTTCTAGATTTTAAAAAGATTTGAAATCACTCGTTACCCTGTGGAGATAATCTCATTCATCATTTTCTATAAGTTTATTTTTAGTATTGAGTTGGTATTTTTATTTTTGACGAATTCGACAATCGGTCAAATTTTTATTAAATATTAAAATTAAATTTCAACTTAATTTTAAACATATGACTATTGAAATATCTAGTAGACATATATATCAAACTTCGATTTACATATACTTGATGGAATGATTTTCTTTTAGAGAAAATATGGATTATAATTTATAACAATTATAAGTGACAACATTTTAATTTCAATGGTATCGATAATATGTTAAGCTATAGTTTTTGGTTTTATCGAGGAAAGCAATAATGGAGATACATATATCATGGCAAAATTAGAACACAGAGAAGAAAAGAGTGCCTATCTGGTATTGTCCATGAACGGAAAAATACATAATTTATTTCTGAAATTAATTTAATTAAAATCTCTCATCCATATATAATTTTTTTTGTTTCTTGTAATCTTTCTCCTTTTTGTAATCTAATCATGCCCAGTGCCAACACTTGAGAGCTCACTTTAGAAGAAATTGAAAAAAAAAAAAAATGAAACCCTGATTGAAGGAGCCATTTCTGCAAACTTTTATACACCTTTTTCTCTGTGTAGGATGAAATGAACCTATATGTAAATAAGCATGCATCTAGCACCATATATGCTATGATAATTTTTTTTTTAAATTTAAAAAAAAAAAAAGTTAAATGAAAAGCATGTTGGGACATGATGTAAAATATTTGGACCCCATTGAGTGCATGGATTAGGTTTGACTTGTCGATGATCATGTGTGTGACATCATGGTTTATTAAAGTTTTCATCATACAATATTTTTGAAACAATATCATGATAATTACAATGTTCACCATAAACTATTATTTTAATACGTCACATATTTGTATACACATAATCTTCATTTATACAAAGGTTCGGGATTAAATTTGTCCTCGAAAACCCTAATGCCCTATTTAAAATTATAAAATATGAGAAATCCCAGAATGTTTTTATCATTCCAAAGAATCAAAAATTTAGAATATAAAGAAACCCTTGTAGATTATATTATAATTAATTAATTTTTGAAGTGTAGGACATCCCATATCCCTTAATGAACTACCAGAACATAAGAGAAGCTCCCTAATAATTATTTTGAAAAAAAAAAAAAAGATAAGGTCAGCTTTCTAATTGACTTGCCCCAGAAAGTCTGGCAAAAATTTATAGGCAGTAAAAGGGAATCCCATTATCCCATCACCTCTCTCTTTCTCACAAAGCTGGAATTTTTATGAGAGAATTCTTTGTTAATGGATCTCCACACCACTCATGGCTACGGAAACACTCATTATTTTCTTCTCTCTTTCTTTCTTTTATAGCTCTCCCTACTCACTACTCACTAGTTGTGTGAAGCATGTGTGTGCTCTCAAAAGCAGAGGTAAAATTGAAAAACACAAAACAAAGTCATTTTCTTTGTTCCTTGTTGATGTTGTTTTGTGGGAGAAAGGAGAATATTATTAACTTTTGCATTCTAAAAAGATAGAGCATTTTTTCTTTTAAAAGATTGGCTTTTTTGAGAGCTAGAAAAATTAAAAGTTAGTGGAATAGGAAACTCCACTCAAATTCCACTCTCAAGATTCATTCATTAGAGTCGTCTTTTCAATTAATAATACTATATATTTAACAAATTTAAAATTTACAAACAATCATATATATCCATAGCTTAATTATAAATAATTATCCAATGTCTATTAATATATAATTAATTAATAATTGTTGTTAAGACATATCACGCCATTTGTCATATCAATTTGTATTTTAATTATTTATAAGAATAAATTATTCAATCGTTATCCGTAAAATATGACAAATAATAGAATGCACCCAAAAATTAAAGCTCGCCTACCAATTTTCAAACCTAAAATTCCATTCACAATTTGTCGTTGAAAAGTGTGCGAGAGATCTAAATACATGGTGGAGAAGTTTAGAATTTTTGAGTGAGAGAGATCTAAATAAATTCCATATGTATGTGATATACAACATTAATACTTCAAATAATAATAATGGGCAGTGCTGGATCCAACTCTCAACCATTTCTGACTTGCATTGGTCACTTTGGAATGATATGAAATGGTCCATCTAGAATAATAATCCACGCTTTATTTATTGCTTCTTAGACCTCATTGTCCTATTACCAACATTCCATTACCATATCAACAATTTCAAAATACTGATTTTTTTTTTTTTAATTCTATTTAATAGAACTTATTCCTTCATCAATCAAAGTCTTCTCATCTCTTATACACCCATTTCTATTAAATTTGTTAAAAATGATAAAGGCCCCATGTTTTAATAAAATAAAAGAATGGGTCAGATCAATAAGTCTTCATCTCAAAACAATAGTATAATCAAGGTTATCTAAATCAACTAGAAGGAGATTATCTGTGAAATTATAGCTGCCAAGCCTGCCATATAAAAAATTCAAACTTGGACGCAATATTGAATTTTCCTATGTGTGATGTTTGTTTTTGACCATTCAATTAGTGCTTGTTTTGACGGCATGCATTTGTGTGGTTCGTAGACCAAGGGGGGTTTATATATTTGAAAAATATGATTATAACAATGAGGGGAAATTGCACACGTAACTAAGTAAAATAAAAATAAATATAAATATAAGAAAATGGAAAAATGAAAACAAGATTATGATGGAAATTCAAAGAAAAACTTTCATTATGAGTGTCTCAAGACATCATTTTAGTCAAGTTGAATAAATTTATGGTGGAGGGTCAAAGCTAACATTTTATTTATTACCCTAAGGCCTAAACTACCATACTTTGGAATCTTCCAAAAAAATAAAAATTTATATTTTTTTTACAAGTGTTTTTGATATTGTCAAAGGATTTTATAAAATATATATTAAAAAAAAATTCTATTGTCAATTTGATAATATTAAGATAAATTTAATTACAAAAGTACTTATATTGAATTAAAAATATATGGTTTTCATGAATATTTTCAATTAATTACATAATATATTTTAGAATCACTGTAGTAAAAACATTTAATAAGAAAGCATATACTCAGACTATAATTTTGTACATGAAATATTTTTTTATTTTTACCGTACATATGAAATTAATTCAATAAACTATAGAAAAAAAATTTTGATTTTGGTTTTTGCTCATAGTAGTTAAAAAATTTTAATTTATATCTATATAATACTTTTAAGATAAAAAAATTCATGTATAAAATATTTCTAATTATTATTTACAATTATCATTTAAAAGAAAATTTGTTCGCAAACAATTGTTTATAAAAAAAGAAAAGAAAAGAAAAGAAAAGAGAGAATAAAAGAGGAAACCCCACACATGTGATCGATAGGATGTAAGAAATGTCAACAGGGTTGACATGGATTACAGTGATGATGTGCACGTGTGGCATACTTATCATCATCATCTCATGTGGAAGATAAATAGAACGCACAAATAAGTTAATTAAATAATAATAAAAATTTTTTATAATTATTATGATTACGAAAATCCCACCACATTTTCACTCATCAGCATGCTCAACAACAATGATACATGATCATGATGCGGTCAATTGCTATCCCCATCTTAATATTATCATACCAAACAAGAGAGAGAGAGAGAGAGATATTCATGTACTATTTATTTAATTAATTAGTTTTTGGAATTCTTTTTCTTGAATGCATAATTGAGAATGAGACCCTCAAGAAAAAAAGGATATCCCACTAAACAAATTTATATTAATTTTAATCCTATATTAATTACTAAAAAAAAAGTGTTTTAGGGTATTGAGGATTTGACAACACCCACTAAGGCACTAACATTAAAACTTGTCGTCAATGGTGTCATCCATTTACAAGTGGGAAACCAAATTTTATGTGACTTTTGAAGAACCAAAAATTTCAAATTAAAATGTAAAATAGATTGGTAGATAATGAAACATTGCTAGTTATGATTCCAAGTTTGGAAAAATCATATTATTTTTTTAATTGATAATTATAAATTTTTATTATTATCACGTATCATTCATAAGTAATTAAAATAAAACATATGTTAAGAGACTAACGAGTATTCTAATATTCTATGGCACTATGAAAAGTGGTGGTGTTTTTCCCCACACAATATTAGACAAGAAATAAATGATGTGTTTGTTTTTATACCGGTGTTAAAACTTTTATGCAATATGAAAATATAAAATTTGAAAAAAAGATAAAATATTTCATATATTTTTATAAATGTTATTTATCTGATAAATATTTCTATAATTTTTAAAAATATCATTTACTCTTTTATCAAAATATTTATAATAAATATTTTGATAGTTTAGGAAAAATACTCTTTTAATAAATATAAAAATATCAATTTTTATTATATAAATTTATAATTAAATTAAAATATAATTTATTTATTTATATCGAATAATTTTTACTCAATTCGATACATTATTAAATTATTTTTAAAATATACAAATATTTTAAATTTTAGTGTTTATACTTATTCACTTTTATTTTTAATTATTAATTTTAATTATAGTTTATCTTATTTATTCAAATATGGTATATTAATTAATTTAAGCTAAGTTGAACTCATGATTTATAATTTATCCATAACTTATAATATTTCAGAACCAGGTTTATTAATTTTAACTCTAAAAATTATATCATAAAATATTGGGATTAAATTCATTAGATATATAGAACGAATTATAATACTTCATAATATAAAAATAATTTATAATTTTATATTTATAAATATTTTTTAAAATAAATTTATCAAATATTAATTTAAGGATAAAATTTTTAACGCTCATTATTATCCACTTTTTTATTTTTAATTATAACTTGTTATATTTGATTTTTTTTAAATATATAATTTGTAAAGTCTAAATTAATAAATTTAATTTTGAAATATTATAAATTATAGACAAATTATAAATTACAAGTTCAACTTGATTTAAATTAATAAATTTAATTTTAAAATATTATAAATTATAAACTATGAGTTTAATTTAGTTTAAATTATTAAATATTATATATTTAGACAAAAAATTAAATGGGATAAATTATAATTAAAATTAGTGATTAAAAATAAAAATGGATAAGAATAAATACTTAAAATTTTAAATATTTTTATTTTTTAAAAATAATTTAATAAATTATTTCAATAACTTTTGATTTTATATGTCTTAAAAAAGATTATATTTAAAAAATAATTTAATAATTTATCCATTTGAATAAAGATTATTCAATATAAATAAATATATTATATTTTAATTTTATTAAAAAATTATATTATAAAAGTTAGATATTTTTATCTTTATTAAAGTCCCTAAATCTTCTATTACAAATATTTTGATAAAAAAATAAAAAATACTTTTGAAAATTATAAAAAAATATTTATCTCACAAAAAAATAAATGAAATCATAAATTATTTGTCTTTCTCCTTATCAAATTTATATTTGAACACATATAACAAACGCTCCACTGGTCATATACAAAATTATATGCTATATAAATTTTATATATAATATTATTAAGATAAAAATAAACTATAAAACAGAACTGGCATTAATTTCATCCCAATTTTAACCTTCTATGAACGTATTGAAAAATCGGACACAGAGAATTGAACAGATGAAAGCTCAGGGTCTCTTGCTGTCAGAAATACAATATATATCAATAATATCAAAAGAAATTATAAATAATTTTTAGAAAAAAATAAATAGCTAAATTACTCATGTAAAAATAATACAATAATCAATAATACTTAATAAAGTATAAACAATCATAATATTTACCTTATTCTATTATGTCAAAAAAAATTCTAAAACATTTATATTTTTGTATTTTTTTTTTAACTTAAGGTTAAAAGCCAATGGAAAAAAAAAAAGCAAACAAGAGAGATCTATTATGGTAATAAAATAAAAATATAAGGGCAAGAAAGAAAATACACAGCAAAGAGGCAGTATAATTGTATAAAGTAGTTAGCTTTCCCTATTTAACCAAACGTGCTTTTTTTTAGAAAAAAAAGTTATTGTGTCTTATCGCTCTTCTCTCAAAGTCTCTCTCAAAACAAACAAAAACTCAAACCAAGGTCAAAACTCGAGAACTAAAATCTCTCTCTTTCTTTAATGGCGGCAAGAATAGCAAGCAGCTTTAGCTTCACTCCTCCTCTTCTATGGCGACTCAGTCCCTTCCTTTGACAATTTAGCTTCTAAGGATACCCGTCACTCATTTTTTCTTTAATATATATTAGGATAGAACTCCGTCTTCTCTCTGTTAAAAAAGGTCTCCATTAAACATCTCTCTCTTTCTCTTGGTTTTCGTGTTCCAGTTTTAACTTTTGTTAAAGACCCATTATCTCTCTCATTCCAAGGACTCATCTTGAAAAACCAAGCCAAGCAAAAATCAAATACCAGAACCAGAAGCAAACAAGTTTCAAAGTTCAATATTTTTCTTGATTTTTAACTTGAGTTGCAACTCATTATCTTGAGTTCTTGATTTTTGCTTCTGGGTTGTCACCTGCTTGATCTTTGTTAAATAAAGGTTTCATCTTTATCTCTTTTTTGAAGTGAAAAATGGAAAGCAAATGGAGAAAAGCAAAACTAGCTTTGGGCTTGAATCTTTGCGTTTATGTACCAAGAACTCTGGAGGAATCACCACCGCCGTCTTCTGCTGACTCAACTGAGAGATTATCTAATGCCGCTCTACTGTCTCCTGCTAATTGGGACCCGTGTTCTCGGCCTATGACACCAACACCATCTTCTCATGGTTTGAGATTTTCCAGAAGTGGCAGTAAATCTTCCAAGGTTTGTTTGCTGTTTCTTATTTCTCAAACGATAAACTTCCAACCTTTTCTCTCACATTTTTTTAATCTCTGAGATGGACTGGTTTTGAGCTGTTGTCTGATTGGTTGTGGTGAAAATGGGCGAGAAATTAGAGAAAAGGAGATTCGTGTTTTTCTTTCTTTCTGTTTTGGTTTCTTGGATGGGGTTTAATGTTATTCTGTTGTTCCCTGTTTGGCTGCTGAAACAAAATGAGGAGTTCATCTTTTCTCTCTCTCTCTCTCTCTCTCTCTCTATCTATCTATCTATCTATATATATATATATTTACTGTTGCTAAATATTGATGTTTTGCTTGATTTGTTTATTTTTTTCTTTATCTATTTGATATTTATTGAATGAGATGTGGAACTCAATCAGGCCTAACTATCCAGAGAGACTTTAGCTGAATGAATATTTTCCTTAGTCGACAAAAAGGAAATGTCTGTGTTTCAAAAATTTATTTTCTTTTATGTTTTAACATTCTCCCACGGTAACCAAACAGAGAGAATTTCATAATTTATTTATTGTGCTCTCTCTCCTGCAGACCTATACAAGTACAATAGCTTTGAAATTTCTCTCTTTTTTTATGTAACATGAAATGTCTCAATCTGTAATCGATAAGTTTCTTGCTAGGTCTGAACTATATGATGGATTTGAGAATTACTGGAGCTAGGTATTTAATGCCATGTTATTTTCCCCCTACCTATTTTGGCTTGTGGGGTTAATGTATAATTCACTTTCGAAACTATACTAGTAAAAGAAACTAAAGGATTAACCTTTCCTCTTCCTTCTCTTAGAGGGAACAAAAGCAACTTATGTGTGGTCTCATCTGTTGACTGTTAAATTGCAAGCTTTCTATCTGTGACCTTCATCAAAGAAGTAAAAGAAAAAGAAAAAAAAAAGAAGACATTTCATAAAGAAACTTGTGATTTCCTTTTATCTGTGTATTGTAGTTGTTTGATAACCTTTCAAAAGTAACATGCCTTCTATTAGTCCACCATACTAGCAGTTGAGAAGTATAGTCACATAGGAACACATTGAAGATCATATACTACCTCAGTTGTCTTGAATTTGAGACTCACTTTCGTTTGGATCTTTTTAAATGCCTTGTAGATAATAGATCGTAACTGAGCTCTAGTTTTCGTGCTTTATTTACCTTTTATGATCATCTTTAGTTCACTTTTTTAATATATAAATTCCGTTTTGTTTTTCAATTTTACCTTTAAAGGTTATTGCTTTGGATGGCAGCTTGGATATGGACAAACTTTTTCCATTTTATATGGAATGAGGGAAAAAAATGAACCAGAAAAACAGTTGTTGGCTATACAATAATATGGTATTAATATATTATGGCTAAAATCTTTGGAGCCAATTTCTTCATCCTTATATGGCTGTTTCCAAATGTTGAAACTGTAGTAAACTTTGTCCTGAAATAAATAAATCTATAAATAAAAATAGTGGTTCCTACAAGCGAACCTCTGTCGTTGCAACTACTTGTTCTCAATTGCTGTAGTTTTCAAGGCTTGTCTTCCATCGGTCAAATTGCTGGGTAGATTATCGTATCGGTCTTACCTTTTCTCATAACTTGGACCTAAAGGCTAAATATGTTTGTAATTGTCCTCAAATATATTAGCTCAAATGAGGGCTTGCTTGGGTTTGGTGGGATTAAAAATGATCAATTTCTTAATTATTCATGCCCACATTGCTTAACCAATTTTTTTGCCTTGACTATTTTTTTTTTTTTTGCTTTTTCCTTTACTTTGTTTGGTCCCATGATATTGCATTTATTTATTTCATTAGCATTCTGTAAGTTGTTGTTGTGATCTGCAAATCATGTTTCAGGAGATATGCAACCCATACCTATGAATTTCTGTATGTCTTTTCTACCATTGCTGCTAGTCATCACAGCATTTCATCTTTGGCATGATCTCATATATTTACATTGCCTGCTATGTTTTTTCAGCAGATCTGCTCAATATGTTTGACAAAGATGAAACATGGAGGCGGGCAAGCAATTTTCACTGCAGAGTGCTCACATTCTTTCCATTTCAACTGCATTGCTTCGAATGTGAAACATGGTACCCAAATTTGTCCGGTTTGCAGGGCAAAATGGAAAGAAATCCCCATGCAGGGACACAGCTTGGATCCTCCTCATAGGGCAGCAATCAATCCAATAGGTTGGCCTCAAAATGATGCTTTGATGACTGTGGTCCGCCGGTTACCTCCCCCTCGTCGAGATTTGAGTCACCGGCACGTTGTGCCACTATTCCAGGCTCCTGAACCTGGGATATTCAATGATGATGAAGCACTAGATCACCAACCTGTGTTTCCTGATAGAAGCTCTGGTTCTAATGATGTTACAGAGAGCAATTGTAATAGAACTATGGCTATTAAAACTTATCCGGAAGTTTCAGTCGCACCACAGTCCAAATCTTATGACAATTTCACTGTTTTGATCCATCTTAAAGCTGCAGCCTCTACTGCAAGACAGAATCCTAGCAGAAATCAGGCTATGTTGCCTCAACTTTCCTTAACTCCCCGTGCTCCAGTGGATTTAATCACAGTACTTGACATCAGCGGAAGCATGGCTGGTACCAAGCTTGCATTACTTAAACGAGCCATGGGGTTTGTAATACAAAACCTTGGCTCCAATGATAGGCTCTCAGTTATTGCCTTCTCTTCCACGGCCCATCGCCTCTTTCCTTTACGTCGAATGTCTGACACAGGCCGGCATCAGGCACTGCAAGCTGTTAATTCTTTAGTTGCAAATGGTGGGACAAACATTGCTGAAGGGCTGAGAAAAGGTGCCAA
>JAVXUL010065639.1:0-10057 GCA_035590515.1 Trichilia minutiflora
CCCCCCCCACACACACAAGTAAAACCCTCTTGGACTTAAATATCGAAGGTTTTTCGTCAAAAAATTGACTTTATCCCTTAGATTTCCATTGTCTTGTAGTCATAGCTACCGGAGTTCAGGAGAGAATACAAGCTGTTGCTCGAGGTTGAAGACAACCACAACTTCTTGCATCAAAATTTGGTGTCGTCTGTGAGAAGTTTGGACAAAAAAAGCAACCAACTCCAGTGAGAATGATGAACACCAAAGGATATTCGATCAGGAAGCATGTGTCAGAGAGAAGAAACGTAGATGGAGACTCCATTGACACTACTGTTATAGCTGAGGGGGTAGATAACCTTTTGCATGAGATTCTAGAGCACGAGAGCCCTCGATCCAATGTCAGAGAAGGATATGCACGAAGGTTAACCCATTTCGGGGGTATGAAGGAGATGACTCGCTTACTGCAGTTGCTCCAAGATAGCGAGCAACGATATGCAGAGAAGGATCAACAAATACAGATGCTGGTCAAGAATATATAAGAGATAAAAAAGATAATGTAGCTCAGCATGCGGGATACAAAAGTATCATATGAGCTTACAAAAATACCGAAGGAAACGGTGGAGAGTAGTTTTTCCCGGCTAGAAGCCATGGCAGGGAACGATAAAGGAGAAAGGAGAAAACCCCGATCCAAAAAATACACAGCAGCAGAGAACTGTCGAGGAACCTCACCTGAGAAATGTGGGAGGTAAGGAGACATGAATACCTCCTCACATGTATGAGAGGCATCATCATGGGTTTACAAGAATGTCTCAAAGTCTAGACCCTATTCATAAAATAGTACCATAAAATCATCTCACTCGTTAATTCCTTTATCGAAAATGAGCTTTCATCCCACGTACTATCGTCCATTGAATAAGTTTGACACAAATAGCCTCTGCTACCATATCTAGATCTGTAGACTTAATAAATTATGCTAGTTCACAAATAGGAAGAGCCTGAAACTCATAAAAATTATTAATCATAGGTGTTTCATAACTAATTCGCTTCCCACAGCAAAATGACACCCAATCGTTCATTTCAACTGTATTAGCATAGAATTCCTTTATAGTAGTCATGGCTGCTACTTTTAGTTGAGCACAAATTGTCTTCTACTGATGTCGTAAGTTTGATAATCTAAATTTGGAGCACCCATGATCCAGTTTACATTAATACCATATTCCCTAAACCGCACTCACCTGACTACATATTCATTAAATCGCTTTTTCACAGCCTTTAAAATAAATTGTAATGTAGAGTTACACTGTTGCTTACTTGCTTTTACATGTTTCCCATGGTCTTTTAGCTTCATTTTCACACAACAAATTCACACTTAAATTACATGGTCTCTTAACTTGTCAATCCTTACCTCATAGATTACACCATTCTTCAAAACTTCTTATTAACAAATAAAAATAACTATCATTAGGCACACATACTAGCATTTTAACCCAAACAAGCACAACCACCACACAAGAAACTCCCATCACTCAAATTCACACACATCATCAAGAGAAAAACTATTGACATATTCCATTACTGTTCACACTAAAGTAATCCAACAAGAATTATCTTAATTATATTCATATTAATCTATGTTTAAATAAGAAAACTTAATTACTAGAATGATACTAGGTCTTATGATTCTTACTTGTTTTCTGCATCAATTTGGTAAATTGAAAAGATGAAAAATGGGTATGGACATTGTTTATGTGGATGAAAAAATTGAGGGGAAAAGAAAATAAAGAAGAAGATGAGGAAATATGTTGTAGTGTGTTGGCAATTGCTAGGAATGTGGGTGGTAAAAAAAAGAGAGAGATTTGAGTATGGGTGCTAAAGATGAGGAAATAAGAAAGTATAGAATGATATGAAAGAGAAGAAGGAAACAAATAAAAAAGAAATAAAAAACAGAAAAAAAAAAAACGAAGGGTCTCGCGCTGTGTTGTGGGCAGTTTGTCCACAACATAGAATGCTTGCACTGCAGTAGGGCGTTGCAACACGAGGCCCTTTTTTATTTTTTTCAATTTTGTTATATCCTTTCAAATTATTTTATTTATTTTTTATTTATATCTATATTTATATTTTTTAAAGTTTTAGAAATTTGATTTTTTTCCATATTATTTTTCTATTTCTTTATTTAATTTGATACTTATTTTTTATTTGTTTTTTATCATTATATTATTTTTTAATATTTTAATTTATCTATTTTTTAATTTTTTACTCATGATTTAACTTAAATTATGTTTTTTTAATTGCTGTTGTTTCTATCTTTTCATATTATTTTCAAATTTTTTATTTAATTTTTTCCATATTTATTTTTTTAAATTCAGTTTTTTGTTTTCATATTATTTTTTATTTAATTTTTTAACTTAATTTTTGTTATTTTGTTTTTCATATTATCTTAATCAATTTTTATTTATATTTTCTATTTAATTTTTTAAAATTCAATTAGTTTTTTATATTATTTATTTTTTAGATATTTATATTTATTTTATTTATTTATTTATTTTCTCAAATTCTATTTTTCATACTATTTTTTTATTTGTTTAAGTTTTTAAGATTCTGTTTGTTTTTTTTCCATCTTAAATTTTTTATGTAAAACAAGTAGAACAATATATATGATAGAACAAGTAATAACACATACACAAATTAAGATTACTCACATTGTCACAATGAAAACAAATATATATTATTTACATAACCAAAAGAAGCCAAAAAATCATAGGTGTCATTCATAACAAATGTAGGTTGCAATACTTTGACAATGAATGATCGACAACAAGACAAGACATAGAATGATAATATGTTATTGTTTGTACAGCGTTGCAACCTGAAAAATTAAAATTAAACATAATAAGTAATACATTGATAAGGAATGCCAAATGAAATTATTGAATTTGACACTGCACAGTAAATCCAAAAACATGAGAAATAAATCCTAAAGACATAGGAAAATGAAACTACAAATCCAGAACATGAAAACAATGTCATGCATTTATAAAGTATAGATCACTATTATAATAAAACCATAAACGATACCCTAAGTGTAACTCGCTTAAGTATAGGAGAATTGTATTTCTATAAGTAGACCGATTATTATCGGTACCATGACATCGAGAATACATCCTCTTAATAATATCTTTTCCAACAGAAGAGATGCGTTGTTTCCTTGGCTGGGAAGTAGAGAGGTGTTGTTTATGCGGCTTGACATTAATTTCTAACAATTCAAAGGGAACCACCCAATCAATCTCATCCTCTACTGATTGGATAGGCTCTGCATAAGTTGCCACCAATTATTCGGTCTTGTAAAATTTTGAACACAAAGAATGATATGTTAATTTGACATGTCTATAGATAGCAAGAGCGTGAGCACACGGGAGTTGTTAGAGGTCAAACAATCTGCAGCTACAACTCCTATCTTCTATGTTGACAATGTCAATTTTACCCCACTCTTTTACTTTGAATTGTCATCGTGAAATCGAATATACACTTATTGTATGGGATAACTCCGTTTGTTCAGTAATTTTTTTGAGTCGCTTTAGTCAATTCCTTGTCTCTTGAGACAGCCATCTCTTTGCACTCATAAAAACATCTTTGTAATACAGACTTTCTGTATTCATATAGTGCAACAATAGGGAGGGAGAGAGCATTTCTAAGCAAAGAATTCATACTTTTAACAATATTTGTGCCTATGCATCCTTCCCCAAGTCGACCTCAAAGTATCAGTAGCTAATGGGCAAAAAGTCTCTGTATTGGGCGTTTGCTCTAAAGTGCAATTTCTTGTAACTAATAATTCTTTTACAGTTGATTTTTTTGTTATTCCCTTGGTTGGATTTGATTTTGTTCTAGGTGTCAAGTGGTTGCTCCCAAATAGTCCAATTTTGTGAAATTTTACTGTACTCACAATGAGCTTTGAAGTCAACAGGAAACAAATCACTCTACAAGGACAGCAACAGCCCTCACAACCATACTTACAACTTATTCAAGTGTCAAATCAACAAACTAATGACTTAGACAAGCTATTGGTAACCTTTGACGACTTGTTCCAAGAACCATCTTGACTACCTCCCATGCGTCATTATAACCACCGTATTCATTTAAAGTCAGAAACAATTCCAATGGTAGTACGCCCCTATCGTTATTCTCACTTTTAAAAAGATGAGATCGAGAGACAATGTGAATAAATGCTATAACAAGTAATTATCCGTTCAAGCCACTCACTATTTTTCTTATCAGTTTTAATAGTTTAGAAGCAAGATGGTATATGGTGCTCTGTGTGGATTATAGGAAGCTCAATGATAAAACCATCAAAGACAAGTTTCCAATTATGATAATTGATGATTTACTCAATGAATTATATGAAGCACAATTCTTTACGAAGCTGGACCTTCGTCGGGCTACTATCAAGTCTACATGGACTAAAAAGATATTGAAAAAATGACTTTTTGAACTCATTATGGTCACTATGAGTTCTTTGTCATGCCATTTAGATTGACCAACGCCCCGTCCACCTTTTAAACACTAATGAACAAGGTATTCTGATACTAATTATGTCAATTTATTCTTATTTTCTTTTTATGATATTCTTGTATGTAGCAGTACATAGGAAGCACATTTATCTCACTTGGGCTTGTCTTTGAATTGTTAAGAGCTCATAACCTCTATCTAAAAAAAAATCTAAATGTTCATTTGGAGACTCTCAAGTGGCATACCTTGGCCATCTTCTTTTCGCGAAAGGTGTTTTAATGGATATTAGCAAAATTCAAGCTATAGCAGAGTGGCCACAACCCCAGATGCTTAAAGCTTTATGAGGATTTTTAGGATTAATAGGGTATTATCGCACCCTTAACTAGCATGCTCAAACGACATGCCTTCAAATGGAGTGAAGCTACTGTTGCTTCTTTTGAAACCCTAAAACAAGCTCTTGTGGTGGTCTCAGTTTTAAGATTACCCAACTTCAAAAAAGAGTTCGTAGTCGAATGCGATGCTTCAGGAGTTGGGATAAGAGCGGTTCTACAATAATAAGGGCATCCGATGGCCTTCTTCAGTCGCAAACTAGCATAATGCCAATTCAAACTCGTTGCATATGAAAGAGAACTGATTGGATTAGCAAAGGTAATATAATATTAGAGACTGTACTTATGGGTCCGTGCTTTCCTCGTTTAAACCGAACATTATAGTTTTAAATATATATTGGTGCAACGGTTATCCACATCTCCACAACAATATTGGCTTGGCAAATTGATGGGGTTTGATTTTCGAGTGGAATACAAGACAGGTCGATTGAATACGGTGGTGGATTTGTTATCTCATCGAGATGAGGATTCAGGGTTGTTCGCAATATCACAGCCATAAATTCTATTGTTTGACGACATTCGGGCAAAGCTCCAAAGTTCTCCAACTCTGATAAAAATTAAAGCTCAAATCGAGGAAGGAAAGAGAGATTTCGATTGCCAATAGCGAGATGGATTGATTTACTTCAAGAACCATATTTATATGTTGCCAATTTCTTCCCTACTTCCCTCAATCTTATCAGGTTTTCATGACAGTACTCATGGAGATGTGCAAAAGACGCTGCAATGCATTCAAATAGAATTTTATTGGGTGGGAATACGGTCGGCTATCGCAGAATATGTGACAGCCTATTTAACATGCCAACATAATAAGGCAGAACATCTCAGTCCAGTAGGTTTACTTCAGCCGTTACAATTATCAATTCAGGTATGGTCCGACCTTTCTATGGACTTTATTGATGAGTTACCAAAATCATTGGGGAAGACAGTGTTATTGGTTGTAGTGGATCACTTATCTAAGTATGGCCATTTCATTCTAATGTCACATCCATATAATGCTGCTACGGTTGTACGAATTTTCTTTGGGAATGTAGTACGTTTGCATGGAATACCCGAGTCGATTGTGAGTGATTGTGATCCTCTTTTCACTTATCTATTTTGGAAAGAACTTTTTCACTTAAGTTGCATTAAACTAAATTTTTCTTTCGCGTATCACCCACAATCTGATAGACAAACAGAGGTCATTAATCGAACCATAAAAATGTATTAGCATTGCCTTATAGGTGAACATTCGAAGAAATGGGTGGAGTGGATTCCTTAGACGAAATTTTGTTACAATACTTTGTTCCATACAACTTTTAAAACCTCACCGTTTCAAGTTGTTTATAGACGTGAGCCTCTATGCTTGACGTTCTACATGGCGGATTCCTCTCAAGTTGATACTGCTGATAAAACCTTACTTGCTCACGATGAGGCTCTTAAAGACATACGGATCAAGCTTCAACAAGCACAAAATAGGATGAAAATCGTTTATGATCAAGGACACCGACATGTTAAATTTTCTCCAAGTCTTATGTCTGGTTAAAGTTACATCTTCGTCACAAATCCTTAAAAGGTTAACTCAGTCATAAGCTTGCTCCCAAATATTATGGTCCTTTTGCTGTTGTCAAACGCATTAGTATTGTTGCATATCAACTAGCACTTCCTCAAGACAGAAAACTTTATGCAATTTTTCATGTCTCCCCCGTCAAGCCATTTTAGTGAACAATGCCTAATATGTCTCCCATCTTGCCTCCTGTGGAAAATGGACTAGTAATGACCATTTTTAGCTTAATTTTGAAGTCGCAATTGAACATAGGTCGTTGGGAAATCCTGGTGCAATGAAGTGGATTTTCAACTGTTGATGCGACATGGGAGGACGTGCTACAATTCTAGGCTGCTTACCCCAATTTCACGCGTGAGGACAAGCTTTTTGTTAAGGAAGGGAATAATATTGTGGATTCGTTTGTTGGATAGCAGTACGTGAGGTACAAGTTTCGTTGATTTGAAAATATTTTTGAGTCAACAAGAAAGATTGTAGAGGAAGTATGTGAGGTAAATCTTATGAATAAAGAATGGAAAAGCAATAATTTCTCTAAAATAGTTTAAGAGATGCGAGACTCTCTCTAACGAGTTCCAAGGTAGTGACTCACTTTGAAGAGTTGCACGTCATTCCTCCACCGTAAGTAAATCAAGAAATAGGAATAAAGGCAAAAAACTATTCATAGAGTTTAATTTTCAGGCACATCGTTCGGTGACACGATCTCAAACACAGGACTGTAACACATAGTTTGCAACATCTGACATGTGCTTTCTATCTACAATTTATTGAGTTGCCTTTTATTGTTTCTATCACTTATCATCTATTTTATGCTGACATTGATATTTTTTTTTGTCTTACAATGTAATTGTAAGTCAAGTAAATTATTTGGCTAATCTTGCTGGAAGTGTGTTCTAGTTTTCCGTTTTAATATCTGCATATTGTTGTAGGTAGTTTAGTTGGTCCCAACTTCTAAGCAATGTGATTGTCAACTGCTTTTTTATATGGAATCAATTTCTTATCGCATACAAATTGAATTATTTACTTTTCCTTACAAACTTTAACCATTGAAGAACGTATTGCATAGATATCTGACCATAATGAAAATATTAACTTGCTTCTAGATGGTTGAAGTAGGTAAAATTGAAAATAATATGGATGCACAAGAAGAAAGCTTTGATCTATTTCCAGTTGCTAATTTGTTTTCATCTGATTTCTTAGCAGGCAAGGCCCATATTCAAAGACCGAAAGAACTTTTCTCGAATGGTTGACCCATTACTTCAGGGTCAATATCCTGTGAGAGGTTTGTACCAAGCTCTTGCCATCGTTGCTATGTGTGTTCAGGATTGGCCTAATATACAGCCTGCTATATCTAATGTTGTTAAGGCTCTAAATCACCTTGCTTCCCAAAAATATGATCCCCAAAGCCATCCTGTTTGAAGCTCACAAAAATGCCCATTTCATCTTGAGATTAATAAGGACAATGATCATGAAAAAGGTTCTCTCAAAGCACTGTAGAATCATCTTCTACCTTCCATCCCTTGCATTTTTCATGTGTGAAAAATGATTTTTGTTATTCTAACTGTAGTGAAGAATTAGAACAACAGATGATGACACGTATCAAAAATGTGCATGGCTAGGATTCCTTGCTTCTAGCTTCTCTTGTACCTATTTACGTAAGAATGAAAATTTTGATACCGATAGATTGAGAATGAAATAATTCTTTCTTCTGTTTCTCTCATTTTCTTTCTTTTATTACCTACAGTAAGGTTGGATGTGTTATCAATCAATTCTCATTTAATTTAATTACAGTTTTATCTGAAGTTCTTATTATTGGCTTCACTGCCAGCACATACGGAGGCTTGGATAGTTGTGTAATATTCATTGATGTAGAATCAAAATTTAGGTCAAGAAGGCACTGGAGAGCATTCTAATGATAGAAAATTCTTCTGTTTGTGGCATTGACCATTTTTTGATAAGAAGACATAACATATCAAAGTTGTAAAATTTGAATTCCTCAGGATGATAGAAATCAGAACAAAATGTTTTTTGCAAATATTTGATTTGAAAGGAATGGCTTATGAGGTGTTTGAACTGTTATTTTAATTTTTTTTTCCCCTTTCAATTGGTTTATTAGCACAAACTTGCAATAACAAGGTCTTAATTTATCGATTTATATCACAGATGGATGGTAGGATTCTTGTCCTGCAACCAACATCACTTTCTCAGTGTTCAGTTTCCTAAACCCTACAAGTGACAGTATAGGATTGTAAGTTGGTAAGGTTGTCTCAGTACCACTAATAGGTGACAAGATAAGTAGTACAGCTGAATGTTTGATAACATACAATAGGGAATTGGGACAGCCTAAGTTTGGAATAGGTTTACTTTAAAGGCCCGTTAGTGTGTTCAAATTGTACAAAAGTAGAGGATACAACTGAACCTTAAGTTACAGCAAATGTTTAACTCAGAGTTATGTGCTTATGCACACTGGTACTATATTATGCTCTGCTTGTGTTACCTGTATTTATCATCATGATTGACAAAAACTAGTAAATTAATTGGTATATTTTAGTATATAGTTTGCAACAAATTAAGGTCGTACTCCTCCAAAATCAAGTGAAGCTACTAGTGATAGATAGCATGGCAGCTCTTGTTTTAGGGTAAGTTTTCTATCTTTGCTTTGTAATGATATCAACCTAGTATAGCTTTTCCTTGGGGCTTTGGATGAGGTTAATGTTTGAGATATCATGTTCTTGTACTTAGTGGTTGTAAAGTGATAATTTTATCTTGAGCTGCTCATTTGTCATTTGAATTTGAATTATAAGGAAAATGTCCGAGTATTATTTCAAATTAATGGACTTCTTTATCTAAATTAAGACAGCTTTCAGTCTAATCTTGTATTCCTTGTCGAAGGGAACTTGTTGTAGAATAATACCCTTACAACAATACCTTTAGTATTCCCCCTTAAACATCAATAGTAGCTTTGTACTTGACAACTCTAATATGTGGAGTCACTACATTATTTTTCACCGGAGGAGTAGGCAAGCAAGCAAAAGGTAAAATTCTCTTGTTTTAGCAAAGTTTTATACCGTCTTCTTTTATCCAAACAAACACTTTTATTTATTCCCCACACCACACACACACACACCTATTACTGCACACACACACCTATTACTGCAAGGAAATCTCTCACACTTTAGTCTCAATTACTGCAGCCACTCAAAATTAGCACTTTCCTCTTTGACAATGGCTATCATTTCTGTAATATGATCTTTTGGAATATTAATTGTGTGGTGTACTGTGCATTCAACTTATATTTAATAAAACCATTTATTTAAATGAAGTGGGAGAGCAATCGGAAAATGATAGTATTTTCTATGATTAAACTAATTAAATAAATTTCCAAGCATGATATCATGCTAAATAATTCAATAATCATTCTAATTATGATTTGTAAATGTTAATTATAACCACTTGATTCCAAAGCTCAGCAAGAGTGCTGGAGTTCAATAACAGCACATGATACTCAGCATACTTATCTACTTCGTATGAATGTCTATGTATAGTGATAACTTCAAATCAGCCTTGTTCATGATATTTTGGGAATTTGGTTTACATTCTTTAGAAGGAATGCCTTTTAGTGTCTCTCATTTTAATGACAAAAATTGCA
>JAVXUL010065650.1:0-24937 GCA_035590515.1 Trichilia minutiflora
TTGATATTGAGAATCCTAGAAATGGTAACATTTTTAAAGTAAACGGACAAAGACTCAAACCATTTTTAGAAAATAAACACTCCCAGGAAGAAATTGTTTCTCTTTTTGATCCTTGTTATGAGAAAAAATATTCTACAAGTTAGTTTTTAATTTCTTTTTCTAACAATTTTTGTGTTGTTTTTGCAGGGTAGTTAGTAACCTTTGCCTTTTTTTATTTTTATTTTTGTTTTTTTCAGTTAAATGACGGATAACGATACTCAGTGATATTTCAAATCGGTTTACAGTTCTCCTAAAATAGCTAAGCTGTAAATAAAAAAAAAAAATCTTTGCTTTCTTCTTTTATTTTTAAGTACCTCCGTTACCTTCTTTGGTGTTATGATTGGCTTTCATCTGGATACACTTTGCCTCCATCAAGATCAGACTCCAGATAGTCTCTACTGAGCCTGATCTTGGTCCCAAGATGGGTGATAAACGAACCGCTAACACACGTAAATACTTAACCGATTTATCCAGTATTAAAGCAATAACTAGATGCTAGAAAAGACCATTGAATGTTGTCAGGCACATAATCATAGGATTGATATTATCAAAAGTTAAAATTGTTAAAGTTAAAAAGATAACGGATAAGGATAAAGAAAAAAAACAAATCTTTTATTACTGATGTGTTTTGAGTACAAATGTATCAACATACACAGGCTCTATATGAAAAATTCTACAGTGTTACAAATATATCATTTTACAAAAGAATAATCTAGGTACAAAAATATACTAGTATACAAATACGCTGGTAGGTTATGGGTCTTTAAGATGAAGGCCATCCTCATCATTTAAGGATACTTTCATCAATGTGTCATCTGTTCAAGGGGTAAAGGAAGTTTCTTCTCCATCAACTGATGGAACCTAAGAGCCCTGAGTTCTTACACTAGTAGCAGCTATCTCTGAGAGTCCATCTCCTGGTGTGATGTCGAGGCAATCTTTAACTTTGGGTCTCCCTTCATCAATAGTCACGTTTGTGACTCGGGTGAAGGCCTCAGGAGGAACATAAGGAACTTGTACTTGGGAGTTCTTTGGAACTTCTCAATCCAGTTGGTCAAACAACCAAATCAGGTCCATTTTCAGATAAACCTAAAGAAAGAGGTGACTGGTCAAGTCTACGCTTTTATCGGCCTCCTGGTCATAGCAAGACTCTAGTTAGGCTAGAACCTCTTCTATCTACTTCTACAACCTTTTCAGGGAAATATGCACTCCTTTTAGTTACTTTTCCAATAAGCTATTTTCTTCTAACACCTGGTTATATTTATCTTTTGCATCAGCAGCATCCGTCATAGCTATTGACAAGTGCTCCTTCAGCCTAATTTTCTCCATCTTGATGGATCGGTATAAGTCGATCAGTTTGTTGAGCTGGCCAGTGACCCTCCCCCTTGAGTTCTTCATTTTTATATGAGAGGGCCTAGGCTCCGATCTCAGTTACCAAAAGTTTGGCTCCCAGAGATTCTTTCTCTATAGCCCATTGAGACTTTTCTTCTTCAAGGGCTGAGATTCTAGCCAGTAGTTCTACTTATTCCCTGGCTCCTTCCTTATAAATCATCGTAACTCTTTCTTTGGCCTTCTTCTCTAGCTTTTTCACTACTCAAAAGGTTTATTGCATTTAACAAATCCTCCATGAACAGATCCAGCATGTAGGCATTCTACTCAAAGTAAATGATATGGAGGCTAATACTACAGGTCAAATATTATTACCAAAGTTATGGAATTCAAGAGTAGAGAAAACTTACCCTGTGCATACATATGCTTATGAGCTTAAGGGCCTCCTTAGGATGTGCATTTCCCATGTCCTCAACCTTTTTCTAAAAAATCACCTCCTAAGCCCAATTTATCATAAGGAAGAGATGACCCGAACTCCTCACTCTTTCGCTTCGGGAGCTCTTTTAGTAGGATTCCCTCGAAGTCCGAGGCATCCCCGTCGTCGTCCTGATCTGTAGGGTTATATGGGGACGGGTTTTCTTGCCCTCGCTTAAAAGCCTTCTATACCCTTGAACTTGAGGCCTGAGAGACTAACCTGCCCTTCTTATGGCCCAGGGCTCTCATTTCTTGATTACCCATTGTGGAGGGCAGAAGATTGATTTTCTTCTTCTTTTTTTGCCTCGGTCGGATCCAGCTCCATGGGCATTTTTTTTTTATCCCTGACTTGAGCTGGGTCACCCCCTTGATGTTGTCTCTCTGGAACCTACTCTGGTTTCTTGATGGAGATGCCTTTCTCTTTTGGGCGCTCCTTCTTTTTTCTTCCCTTCTTGGGAACATTCTGCTGGTTCTTTTTTCGTGGATCCTTTCCTTTTGTAGTCGAGGGCTTGACCTAGGGATTAGTAGCCTTTGCAGCTCTTAGCACCCCTTTAGAAAGCAGACCTCTTAAAACCTCGATTGCTATTTTCCTCCTGTAGATTATAAACCCTCTAGTCCCTGCTGTTGTATGAAGTAAAAATGATGATCAGAATTTACTCAATAGAGTTTAGGCAATCATCAAGGGACTAGTCAGGGAATTACCCTTATTTATTTGTGTCTTCACCTTGGTTAGTTCACTCCTGGTTATTGCTCTCGTCACCAAAGCTGACCTTACCAAGTTCTCTACACTCATGACATGTCTCAAGTTTGTGATGGGTAGAGATAATAATTTTTCAGCAATGCTAACAAAAATATCGAGTTGCTCCTTCTCCATATTTCTGCAAGTGAAAATACTATCAGTATGCATAGTCAAATACCAGTTACCAAGGGAATAAAATTTCACACACCTGTTTCTTGGAAGGTTGATGGAATGGAATCTTCAGAAGCCTCCGCCCAGTCTTTGCTGACTATAAAGCAGCGGTCCTTCTAGTCTTTGTTATAGGAGGAGTTCTCTTTCACTTTCTATTGGTACCCCTGACATGTCTACAAACAATACCACCTTGGATATTGACTGAGATTCTTTCTGAGGCTGTTCAAATGTAAAATCCCATCCGAGGTAGGGGCGGGGCTGCGGGTGAGGGCCTTCAACATGAAGAGACCACTCAAGAGCCTCCAGCTATTACGGATAAGTTGGTATGGAGGAATCTTGAAGGCCTTAAAAACCCTAATGAAGTATGGTTAGAGGGGTGTTAGGCCCTTAGTAGTAGATGTTCTTCGTTCAGAGCCATTTTTCTTGGCACGAGGGTGCTCGAAATCTCTGTTTCTATGGCACCCTAAGCTACACACCTCAAGAATCTACAACTTTTACCTATAAGCAAACAATTCTGCCCCAATGATAGTTGAAGGGTATTAGTTTACCTCGTTGAGACCCCTGGCCCAGGCCTACTCTAGGGCATTTTTTTCATCGTCTCCACCCTCCTAAATATGAATAGGAATGCAAGCAGACTCCATTCCTGCATGGGCTGTGTCGATCAGATACTCTTCGTTAGCCTTACTTCTTTCTCTCTGGCTATAAATTCACCAGAGTCTGCCAGAAATCATTAAAGATAAGAACCAACCGATGCACAACAAAAAGTATTCATAGTCAGAAACCCACAACAAAAACAATCAAAATACGCAATAACCTAACCTAGCTATATCAGAAAATCTCCATCCTTACCAAGAAAACTACACTTCCACGAAGCCTCAAAAGTAAAATCTACAGTAAAAAGAAACAGACACCTGCAAAAGAATAAGACCAGCACAAACAAAATAAATAATAATAATAATAATTTAAACACCCACGCCCCTTTTCCTTTATCGAGTTAGGATTTTCCCTCTTTTTCCCAAGTGATGAAAACATAGGCTTGTGAAAAATTTGGCTGTGGCTGAACTTGTAGGTGCAGTTATATCAAAGCCCCTAAGTGATCGATCGCTTCACTATAGAATGAGAAAAAATGGCAGACGACACCCCTATTTTGCTGGAAGAAAAAGATAAAGATTTTGTGAATGGGGATTGGATTGGAGTTTGTGAGGGGTATGCATTCGTTGAGGTACTATTTTTTAGAGATGTACGTTTCATAAAAAGGATGACAAGCAAACAATAACAGTAGCATACAATCTTTGGAACGAAGAATGTTTTTGCAGATGAAATTTTTAGGGCAAAAAGGTGGAAAAGGAAGAAGAAGAAGGAGCATTTATACACGAGGAGTTCCCGATCCATATCATTGGTATTTAAATGATCAAGAAGAGCCACATGTCTAAATCCTATAATGCCTCTGCGATTCAAGAAAAACGGTTAGACTCCTCACCATAGGATTTGTGATACATAGCCCTCTGGGAGCCAAACATTTAAATTTGCCTCGAAACTCAAAGTCGTGCCAACTCATATGTGAACTTACGAAGCGACCAGAGTAAACATCATTTAATGAGTAAGGGATATAGGGTCCAAATACGGACATGTCACCTATAATTTTTGGGGCCTCATCAATAGGGGTCTTCAATGATCGAGCAGTGCCTCCAAGGCATTGGCTGTATCACCAAGGGGAACTTTTCATCTTTACAAGCTTCCAAGAACCCTTGACCCCACTTAGATGAACCTCGCCCCAAGAGTTATACCACAAAACTATAGTTTTTGATGAAAGCCTTACAAATCTCGCATCCAAAAACTAGGGGACTAGATGTTTGTACAGAAAGTAAGGATGACACATGGAGACCTTTCTAATGAACATGTGTCAAACCTGATCCCAAAAGCAAAAGCCCTAATCAGATCCCCTTTATTTTCCCTAAATGCTGTCTCATCCCTGAATAAAGTTAACCTCGGGTCAGGAAGTAGTCATAGCTCATCTCTAACCCAAAGGACCCCTGACCCCGAGGAATCCGTCAGTTTAAAAATGAGAATGATTAGAATGCATTACAGAACTCGAGACCCAGGCTATCGTCTGACCCATTGGATCCATTCGTCCTATCATCTATCAACTTTGGATAGTATAATAGTAACAAACCCTATAACCTTGATTTGTATATCTCATCATCTGTCAACTTTGGACGGTATGACAGTAGCAAACCCTATAATTCTGACATAATAAGAGCAATAATAAAATACGGCTATCACACTTCAAATAGCAGGAAGGATCAATTATTCTCATTTTTCTATACCAAGTCCCATCATAAGAAGGATGAATAAAAGCGAAACAAGAGGAACAACGAAGGGACCCCAATCTCCCTTTCTTTTCTAACAGCAGACTTTTCTCCCAAAAAGGAGGTGAAATCGAGATTGAAACTTTCTGTTTTTACTTTCTCCACATACATCTTTGCTGACTTAGACATTGGAGTTTTTCAGTTAGAAAATCCACTCGGCCTCACTTTGTAGTGTATTATTGTTTTACAGGGCTTAGAGGTATAGCCTTGTAATTTGGAATCAGAGGATCGACCTGCAAAATTCGAGTTTGTGAGAACCCAATCATGTGCTCCATTTTGTGCCTCAATACATAATTTTAGGGTTATTTAGGTTGAAAATAATGTTTTAAGAGGTTGAGAAAAATGATAAATGGTGTTGAGGTCAGATGCCAACAAGAATCAACTAAAATACCAAAATAAACCAAAAGAAGAAACTAAATAATCTTGTTTGATAAGATTAAATCACCATAAATAAAGTTAACTATATCAATTTGCCGCACTCTTAGAAAGTTAAAAGGAAGAGTGACAAGAATTGAATATGGTTCGCCACTAAACAAAAAATTTTTTAGACAAAAATATGAGTGTAATTTTTCTGGCAAAAGTCTAATATTTTCATTACAATTATAAGTCTCCTTTTTAAAGAGCTCATAAGTTTGTTTAAGAAGACTTGTATAATAAATGACTAGTTGAAAAACACAAATAACTTAATGATTAATTGGAAAACACAATAAATATCTTACACAATCAACAAAAGTTTGACCTAACATAATAACACTTTATCCAACAACCATTTTCATAAATTCTAGCAGACACCTCATTAAATTCTTTGTTTAACAAATTAGCATCCTTCCCTTCAAGTGAGTAAAGTAACAAATTTGACTTCTACCCTAGTGATCTGTCCTATATAAGGCTCACCTTGACTAGTAACATATTCATCATCATAATGGTGTATATCATCTCCCCTTTATTGGTTTTGATTCGTCCTTAAATCCTTTTCCTCTCTATCTTCAAAATAATTTCCCAAGCAAGGGGAAAGATCCCTGACATTGAATGTAGTAGACATATTGTAATCCCCTGGTAATTTAACTTTGTATGCATTGTCATTTACCTTTTCAATAACTTTAAAATGACCATCAACTCTTGGCATTAGCTTAGATTTTCTCTGTGTTGAAAACCTCTCCTTGTGTATATGAATCCAAATTAAGTCCCCTTATTTAAATATAATCATTTTTCTCTTTTTGTTTACTAACTTTGCAACCCACCTATGGTTAGCCCCGTTGGTAGGGATGAGCTCTGGACTGTGTGGTTAGGCACACGGTCTGGGATTTGATTCCTGGGGTGTGCTGTAATTTAAGAGGGGGGTCGTGGCGGTGGGATGCTGTGCTAGCCCTCCCCCAAGATTAGTTGAGGTGCGCGTAAACTGGCCCGGACACCTGGGTTACAAAAAAAAAAAACTTTGCATATGTTTCTTTTTTCTTTTCAATTTATTATTTAACTTTCTTATGTATTAATCAAACAAATTCAACCTTTTTTTTCCAATTGGGATTGCTAACAAATTAAGAGGAGTTGTAGGATTAAATCTATAAACCACATCAAATGTGACTGCTTTGTTCCATTGTGCACACTTTTATTGTAACCAAACTCAATTTATGGCAAACATTCATCCTAATTCTTCAAATTTTTATTAATAATAGTATAAAGCAAAGAAGAAAGAGTTCGATTTACCACTTCGATTTATCCATCAATTGAGGATAACATGTTGTACTAAAGAGTCATCTTGTTCTAAGCTTATTCCACAAAGTCTTCCAAAAATAACTTAGGAACTTGGCATCATGATCTGGAAAAGAAAAAGAACTCTTTGCAATTCCATGTAAATAAATAATTTCCTTAAAGAATAAATCAGCAACATAGTGAGCATCATCAGTTTTGTGACAATGAATGAATGAGATATCTTAAAGAATCTATCAACAACTACCATAACTAAATCCTTCCCCTTTAGAGTTCTTGGTAAATCAAGCACAAAATCCATGCTTAGATCTTTCCAAGATTGATTTGGTATAGGTAGTGGCATGTATAACTGTTAAGACATCTCCTTGCTTTTGGGTTTCTTGCACATCACACATTTTTCTATGATTCTTTGAACAGTTTTGATTATGATAGGCCAATAAAAGTGTCCCTTGAGTGCTTCTAATGTCTTCTTTTCTTTAAAATAACCAGTTAAGTCTCCATTATATATTTCCTTTACTAAGTGCTCACAGATTAAATAATTTGGAATGCGCACTTGAATAGGTAATCACAGTATCCATGCACGACTCTTATCTTGCATTCCTCATATATGGCTACTGTTAGTATATGCCTTAAAAACCATTCATATTGTCAGTTTTAAGGCTTGTAATCTTGTTTTAAACATTATTAGTAATGAAAAATTTTGTTATTTATTTATATACATTGCTGCTTTCTTTATTAATTCATGCAATCATATAAAGAATGTATGTGAACTATCCTAATAAATACTTTTAATAGTTAAATGAATTTATCAAAATCATTCTTTACGTATGTGATATCGTTTGGACAACTGTATCACACAATAGACATACTAAATGCTATCTATGGATATCATAAGATGATACAAGTAAGGTTAATAGTATGAGTTTTACCATAAAAACATTGTATGGATTTATAGTTAGAAAAATATTTATCGAATATGATTAAACATCGATAAATCACGTGGTATGCATATGTTAATGATTTATTAAAATATTATACTAGTGTACGATATAATCCTTAGACCTGATACATCTGAATTAGACCTTATATGGATACATAGAGTTCATATGGTGTATAAGTATAAGGCTAGTCATGCCTTCTATGTTAAAGCCAATTTGATTATGCATTATTCATATAGGAGTTTCGTTGACGATCAAAATGAGATCCGTCAGCTCAACAAATTGAATCAAGAGTTTCTGTTGACTTTATTCAAGTCGAGTTCCTAATCGAATGTTGATAGATATCTGAAAAATAAGTTTATGGCTATAGCAATTAATAAATCACACGAAGAGTTCTTGAAGACATATTTATGATATATTAGTCGACGATTTATAAATAAATCTAATTGTTCACTCAATCTCAAAATTATGCCTCGATGAGAACTCTTAACTTCTACCGTCTTCTTTAACATGAGATTATGACTCTCACAATATATTTTATGAAGAAGATATCTATCAAATGTGATGTACAAAATATATGAAAAAACATGGCGTGGTGAAATATTTCTATCAATCGTCATGTCATATAGGGCAATCATCAAACCTATTTCTCAATTCAATACAAGCCAAAAGAGACTTTTAGTCTCTCAAATTAGGAGAGATATGTAGAAAGTGAGCTTGATTAATGTAACTACCTACGCATCAATGCATATATTAACCAGCAACTACTTTTATCCCTTCTCAAAGTGAGAATGTACATACCATATTCCAATTTTAGTCATGTATGGAGTGAACTTATATTCATGAAATCTACTCAGTCATTCAATTACAGATTATAAATTCGTAACCTTAGCGCGTTCCCATTTTGTTCATAACAGATTCACTAATTCCTTGATTACTGAAGGTATTCTTATACTTCTTATTACATATTGTTTCTCTTGTCAGTTAGGGAATTTAGGATATAAGATAGTTGGGGTTGGGCTTAGTACGCTCGTTCCTATGTTTGGAAACTAGCTTTTGCTTTCCATTCTGATAGGTTAGCTAAGGCCTCAAATTTGGCTCCCCTATGTTGATTGTCCAAGCATAGGCAAATTCTCGTGCAGCGTCAAACCCTCCTTTTGATGGGGAATGCCAATAAACGCTATTGAAATTTGAATCCTTTATTCACATGCTTCTAAGCGGTCATGACTCTATGCATCCACTTTACTTTCTTATGCTTATGTTGGCGTATTAGAATGAGGATTGCATTATTTTGCTTTCTATAGAAATTGGCTGTCCTCCGACATTGATGGATTGGCTTCAGGTCCCTTTGGTATTGTATTGAGGTAGCTTTAAAATCATGGTCATTAGATGATAAAAGCTCTAAATGCCAAATATCAGAGTATAAACGTGTGAACTTTGCTATAAAAAAAAAAAAAATTGATGCTACTAAATACTTTTTTAGCTTTGTTTTCAAAGCACGATAGTATTACCATAGTACTGAACCGACGTTTAATAAAAGCAAGCAGTTGGCTATACAGAGAAACTGTATAGTCTGTATTCAACTGTATAGTTAGCATAGTCCATACAGAGTATACAGACCATCAATTTGCTTTGGGGGGATCAGCTGTATAGTCTGTATTCCATCAAAAGGCAACGGAGAAAGAATATTGCACAGATCCATTGGGGGTATCAACTAACACCACTTAGTTAGGCACCCTTCGAGCAATATCGTATGATATCTTGACCATTAACATATACCATCGAAGCACTTGAGCTCACTGCTGTGTCGAGCGGTAAGGACCATGGGGGAAGTAGCAATGCAAAACCTATGGCGTACCAATGATTGCTAGTCCCCAAACTTGCTGGTAAGTAGCTTTTATAACTGTAGGATTGAGAGAGTAAGATTACCACCTATTTTACAATAACAGTAGAGTAGGAGTGGATGGCTTCCCTAAGGCCAAGCTCGGAATTGACATTCTCTAAAGAGATAATAATATGTAGCACTTACTTTGAATTGAGATGTGATTATATATAGAGTTTTTACAGGAGTAAGTAAGCAATTAAATATATCTCTCCGTACCTTAACCAAAAAAAAAAAAAACTCGAGAGATTTTTGCTTTATAAGCAGAAGAGAATTATATTAAATTTAGAATGATAATCTATATGCATATGCTAGAGATCATTATGAAAGAACATCTAGCTATAGGTAATTACTACACTCTTTTACATTCAATTTTCTTCGAGTTAGAAATTGACCTTCGAAGGTTTTAAGAGGTTTTGAATTTGAATATTATCACTCAGTAATCATCTTAATCTTCTAAGAATAAAAACAACTGATTTACTGGTGGAGTTATTATAAACTTAAGTACACGTGATAGAATTTACCACAAGAAGTCAGAATATAAATCCTAAACAATTCGCTCTGATTCAGTTCAGCTATTAACCAGCTCTTACTAGCTAGCATCTTCAACTATTTTGACTTCATTGCAGGAATATTCAGTTATTTCAGTACTTTCTTCAACAGCAGCTTGTAGACTGCAACTAGTAAAGTTTGGAGTTCAATACAAGTGAGCGTAAGAAAAGTGTCTCGCTTAGAATACTTCAGACTATCTTATTGAACCTCCAAAACTATTTGACTATCACTTCCGTTATGCACTAATAATATATTTATCCTAATCTCTTCTTCTTAATCACCTTGCGAGTGAGTTGAAGAACTGCTGTTTGTTGCCTTGTGCTGTGTGATTTGATTTAGTTGTTGCCGGTAGAGTGCAGACATCTTATTGTACAAATCCACATTCATTGGCTGCATGCATGTACCAAATTCGAGTCATTAATAATTCAAATACATTAATTATTGCTAATAAACTAAGAAGTTGATAACATACTGGTACTTGCGTGAGAAAAGCGTAATAGGGATCAGCATCCAAAGGAACATTTGAGGCATTTGTGTCACCAGTTGGCTGATCTGAATTAGGTTGAGCGGTCATATTCATAGGAGGAACTATGAACGTGGAAATAGGAACAAATGTGGGAGTTGTTGGAGAAACTGGAGCCGGAGGGTGGATAAGAGATTGAGGGGCACTGCGTGCAGTACCGATGGTGTTCATATCAAACATTCCCATACCCATTCCTAGACCAACTCCCATCCCCATCCCCATTCCCATACGTGCTGCTAATAGAGACATTTGAAGCTGATGCTGCTGATGCTGTAATCCTAAGGGCATCATCATTTGGGGCACGTTTCTCACACTACTCATCAATTGAATTTGTGCTTGAAGTCGTTTTATGTAGTCAATCACCTCTTCCAGCATCGAAGCTTTATCTGTCTGCAATCAAATCATAGAAGGAATAGATTCACATATTATAATTGTTACAAAATAAGATATCAACTGAATTAATTCATGTTGTAATAAATTAATTACCTTACACGCGTTGGGAACTAGCCTTTGAAGTGCTTTTATCTTTTGATTAATCCTATCTCTTCGTCTCTGCATGTATACGTGTAGAATACGTATGTCAAATTAATACATGCATCATATTTATATATAGACTCAGGTTCTCTTGACTTAACGAGTAGTTTAATTACCCGCTCTGATTGATTATGTATGGCAGCTGCTCGACTTCTTCTCGGTGAGTGGAATTGGCTTTTTTCCGTTTTGGTCCCTTGATCATGCTCTTGATCTTGGTTTTCCTATACATGTATATATATCATATCAATATTTGTTTATAATATTTACATGAATAATATTAAACTTTTAGTCAATTTGATAAGCTAGAATAAGCAATCAATAATTTATTTTACCGAGCCAGCGTGAGTATGAAAAGCAGAATCTTCCTGAGTTGTTCGGGTGTTGAAGGTAGTCGTAGGAAGAGAATCATACGAAGGGCAAGTCATCATGTTTGTTGTGTCATTAGTAATATTATCCATCCAAAATGTTGCACTAGCAGTTGCAGTACTTGTATCCATATCTCCTATTTTCTCATCTTCTTCTTCTTGCACACAATTGTAATCAGAATTATCTGCCGGCGTCCGCTTCTTCAGACGGCCGGAGGATGTATGCATGGAGACCGATTTTGGAGGCCCGGAGTATTGGTTATTTTGTTGTTTCATGGGATTGTGGGATGTAGCTTGATGAACTATGGATTCGAGTGTTTCATTCCATTTCCACGTCGGCTTTGTAGCTGTAGTACTAGGAATATTGCGTCCACCAAGAACTAGACCTACACCATGCATCCCTAGCTGCCCATTTTCCCATTTAAGTTCTGCAGCTCTATACTTGTTGGCCCTGAAATTTTTCAACAGTACCACGATTAATTTTCAACAATACTATTATAGGATTGTCCAGTTGTTTATGCTTAAGCAGGGTTACTTGCTAATAGTGAAAGAAGTTACCCAGACGTTATGTATAAGGGGTGAGAACGACTCCCACGAAAAGTAAAAAACGTTTTATATTTACAAGACCCAGCCCGTGCCCTTCAGCAGGAGGACATCGACAGCAACCATTCTAAATGGAAGACATGGTACCATACTACCCTTGAAAAAAACTGAAGATTGATAATACACAGATGCATGAATGCGTGGTTGATTATTATAATATCGCATTAATTATTAAACCAAGTGAAGTGTTCTGAAAGTATTTAAAATAATTGATTTTTTACTGTGGTTAAAACAATATGCATGGGGAGAGAGACAGAGAGAAAAAGTGTCTGAAACAAAAAATTTGGTGAGAAATAATGAAGTAAATCTAGACCTCTTCGGCAAGGACAGTACTCATCTTTTTCCGATATATGCATGTATGAAACCACAAAGAAATGAAAACTGATTCAGATGAATTAAAATTCAAATTCATACATAGGACTAATAATATTGCTGGGATTATTGTTCTCGTTGACATGATCATCAGATTCGGAACATCTGTTTCCTCCTCCTCCTCCTCCTCCTCCTCTTCCTTGGATTCCTTGTGCCTCCTGTATTTGCTGCTTTAGATTCCAATCTGGTACTACACACTGACTCATTATATACAATCAACGAAATTGATATTGATGTCGATGATTCTCTCTCTTTCTCTCCCTACGATTGAACAGCTAGCAGTTCCGAAAATTAAATTAGACTAGCTACTTTTGAGTTCAATTTCTAGGGTTTTATAATTTGTTTTTTCATCGTTTTGGTCCCCATTAGACATTCAAAACACAAAACAACGTGTGGTGTTGGTGGTGGCTGGCTACAATATAATTTCTCACAGGTAATCTAATATACTTTTATTACCTCTTTCTCATCATTTTATCCATGAAATCAATATCAGCATTTATTTATTTATTAATTGCTTCAAACAACTACACCATTGTTGTGGCTTAGGATCGAGCCGTATAATGTATGTATGGGGACCTGGGTTTACTATTAGTAATTAATGTAGAGAAGAGTCAAGACATGGTGTTGGTGGGAGGAGAATTATTTTAGAACATACACTATGCACAATTTTTTTTGCGAATTTTCAATAATTAACGTAGATAAAAATCAGAGTCTCGCCTCTCAAAAAAGATAAATTAGTTAAAAATTTATTAAATTTTAATTCAATAATATGTGAGTTAAAAATATATTAATTATGTATTATATATTGTTATAAAAGTTTGTCTAATTAAATTGATCAAATTATATGAAATAAAGTATGAACTTAATTTATTACGAAAATATATAGCTTTTGATGTCTAGAAATCTAGGCTTATTTCTATGTAATAATGGACCAAATAAAAGTAAACAGTACATAATTACTAAGTTCTACAAGAATTCTTATACATATTAGATTACCATTCTCAAGTTTAAATATAAATAGTTGTTATTCTAATATTCTATTATTAGAAAAGTTACAGTGAATGATAAAAAGAATTTTTTTTAAAAATCTTCGTATTTAAAATTTTAAAGATCCATAATCCTATAATTGATTCAAGATTTATTTTAAATATAAATTCAAGTATGTTCTACATTAATATTTTTTCAATTAACATAAATATTCCTTGGGTTTATAATATTATTCAATTATGAATAATATAACAAGTGATATCAAAGCTTCTTCTTGCTGAATTATTGAAAAAAAATTATTTTCTCAATAATTTATAAAATATGCATATATATGTATTATTTGGTTAAAATTAATGCATGTATATGTATTATTATTCGGTTATTTTTTGATACATGCATAAATACATGAATTATTTTTGTTAAATATATGTATGAATGCATCATTAATTGTATGGTTGAGAATTTGCAATATTATGTTTTTTTTTAGCAAATTAAATGTGTAGTGCATGAAATTTAGATATAAGAAAAACATGTAAAAAAAACTCAAGAAATCCAAAACTCAAGATTCAGTCCCAAATTTTTTCGATTTAGACAAACCACTGTTGAATCTAGGCCCCATGAGCAGCCGACGAATTCCACCTCACATCAACGTTGCGGGAAGGATGGCCACCGCGCAAGTAGAAAGTGTATGGCAACAGTAACAATGCAAAAATAAATCCCAAACAAAGCAACATTCTATAAGGTTTTGTCAGTGTTTTTTTGGATGATGGCTCGTCCATCAAGTGTCGTCGATGATTACGCAATAAGGGTGGAGTTTTTTCGGTCTATTTGTAGCGTTTAATGGTGGATTTCAAAGAGATTGATGCGGCAGCCACTGAGAACAAAACGTCGAAATCCTAAATTTTTCAAGAATGGCAAATATAAATTGAGTCCAATTTTAGAAAATATGAATTATATTCAATTTTAAAAAAATATTAATTAAATCCATATTTCAAAAATTTTCAATTGAGTTCAGCTTTGGGTTTTGTTTGCGATCGAATCCAAAACAGTTTTGAATATTCATATATTTGGTCTAAAATTCAATTTTATTTGTATATTAGTCCAAAAATAAGGCAATTATATTTTCAGACAAAAAGTAAGGAATTTTGAAATTTAGCTCAAATTAGTTTTAGTTATTTACAATTTTAATTCAAAATTTGAAAAATTTTCAAATTAATCAAAATAAATTTTTTTGGACGAAATATTTAATTATTTTCAATCATTATTTCTGCACCTAATATTACTGCTAACATCAATTCAATTCTGCTACTTAATAGTACAAACTTATAAGTGTAGAAAAAGAAAGTTATGATTATTCTCAATATTACTAATTAGGACCTTGCATTAAGGAAAGAACAACACGACAATCTTACAAATAATAATTTCTTTGATGGAAAGAGAGATTTTGAAAAGTTGGAACATTCAAATCGAATAAGTCATATGATCTTGAAGAGTACTATTATGAAAACCTGTAGGAGCATTATAACCGAAGAGATTTTCACGATCAAAGAGTTCCTTGTAGGAATTGAAAAGAGATTTTCCGAAAATGAAAGGACTGAAATAAGTACTCTTTTAGAAAAATTCAATTCGATGAAATACAAAGATAAAAGAAACATAAGGGAGTAGTACATCATGGAGGTGTCTCATTTTGCTTCTAAATTAAAGGCGTCTAAGCTAGATGTATCTGAAGGCTTATTTGTGCATCTAATTTTTATCTCTCTTCCTGCATAATTTAGTTAATTTAGGGTGAGTTATAATTGTTAAAAGGAGAGATGGTATCTTAATAAGCTAATCTCTCATTGTATGTAGGAGGAAGATATAATGAAGCAAGAAAAGACTGAAAGTACCCGTAATGTCCAAAATACCACACATGGTGTGTAAAGGAAGATACACTACTCACATTAGTGTGTTTACATAAGGTTGCTTGAGCTGCCATCAGCTAAATGATAGTGAAAGATACATTTATATAGGCAATGACAATTCAATGAAAGTTAAGACTATTGAAGTTTTTAGGTTATTGTTAAAGACTAATTTTTATTTGAATTTATTTGAAACTTTATTGTATCATCATTTAAACGAAATTTAGTTTTTATTTTTGTATTAGACAATTTAGGTTATTCTTCTTCATTTAGAAATAGTAAATTTAGTCTTTTTCATAATTCAAATATTATTAGTACTGGTTCTTTATCATTTAGTGATAACCTATATATACTTGATATAATTGCCTTATATAATAAAACTTGGCATATAAGTACATGAGGTTTAAAACAAAAATTTAGAAATGAGAATTATGCTTCATTATGGCATAAACATTTAGGACATATCTCCAAACAAAAAGTTGGACAGTTTGTGTAATGAAATTCTTGATTCCCCTGACTTTATAGACCTTGATATTTTTGTCAATTGTATTAAAGGAAAACAAATAAACATAAGAAGATTAGATGCCAATAGAACTACAGATGTCTTAGAACTAATTCATACAGATATTTTTGGACTTTTTCTTATGGTTTCATGGAATGGTCAATAATATTTAATTACACTCATGGATGATTTGTCATAATACGACTACCAATACCTCATTTATGAGAAGTCACAATCATTGGACCTATTTAAAAACTATAATATTGAAGTTGAGAACCAACTCAATAAAGGCTTAAAAACATCATATCTAATTATAAAGATGAATACTATAACAAAATGATGGATCAGGCGAATAATGTTTAGGGTCTTTTGCTCAATTCCTTAAGGAGTGTGGTATTATCCCAATGTACACCATGCTAGAGATGCGTAGCATGAATGGTGTAATTGAGAGACGAAATCGAACACTAAAGAACACGGTAAGAAGTATGGTTACTCATTCCACCTTACCACCATCACTTTTAAAAAAGCACTAAAGACTATAGCTTACATACTCAATAGAGTTCTAACTAAAGTAATTATTAAAATATTGTCTGAGCTTTGGACAGACAAGAAATTTAGTCTTAAATACTTGCACGTTTTAGGATGTTTGACTGAGGTATAGCCTTATAGGCCAAATAAAAAGAAATTGGACCCCAGAACCGTTAGTTAATATTTTATTGAATACTCTAAAAAATTCAAGGGTTACAAGTGTTATGATCATACTACCAAATTTTTTGAGATGAGAAATGCCCAATTTTTTGAGGATGTTGAGTTTATAGAAAAAAAATATAGCAAGCATTTTTTTTCCTTAAAAAGGAATATATTAATATTCCTCTAGTTATTACTAATAATGATTATAATTTTATTCCTGACATTATCCAAGTAACAAATTTAGAATAATAAATCATTGTCGATAATCCTTTCATTCAAAATCAAACTCTATAACCTCAAGAGCAAATACTATTAAAGAGATTCATTAAAGAAAGGAGAAGTGTAGTTTCAGATGATTATATCATTTTTCTCCAAGAATATAAGAATAACATTGAAATGATGAAAGATGATTCATTCAACTTTTATCAAGCCATCAAAAGTTCTAAATCTCAAAAGTGAATTGATGCCATGAATAAAAAAGTAGAGTCCATGATAGACAATGATGTTTGAGATTTAGTCTCATTGCCTGACGGTGCAAAACACATTGGTTGCCAAGAGAGATTCAAAGGGTGATGTGAAAAGATACAAAGCTTGTCTTATTGTAAAGGGCTTTACTTAAAAGAAAGGTATTGATTATAAAGAGACCTTCTAACCGATTTTATTAAAAAAACTCTTTTAGAATAATAATAATATTCATGGCATATTTTAATCTTGAGTTACACAAAATGGATGTAAAGACTCCATTTCTAAATGGTGATATTAATGAATAATTTATATGATGTAACAAAAAAATTTTGTGTATGGAGACTCAAAAAAAAAAAAATGGTTCGCAAATTAAAGAAATCCATTTATAAAAACAAGCAAGCATCTTGTCAATGGTATCATAAGTTTTATCAAGTTATTATTTCATTCAATTTTGAGAAAAACATGGTTGGTAATTGTGTGTACCAAAAGTTTAGGGATTAAGTATATCTTTTTAGTCCTATATGTCAACGATATATTACTTGCCAATAATGATATAGACTTTTTGCATGAAACCAAAAATTTTTAGTTAAGAATTTTGAGATGAAAGATATTTGTGACGCCTCTTTTGTATTAGGCTTACAGATACATTAGAATCGCTCTCGATGTATACTTGAATTATTACAAAAGAGCTATATTACAAATATTCTTAAAAGATTGGGCATACAAAATTGCAAATCTAATAGCAGTCTTGTTGTTAAAAGAGACAAGTTTAATCTCAATCAATGCGTAAACAATGAGGTTGAGAAAAAGAAGATGGAAAAGATTTCTTATGCATCAGCAATAAAAAGTCTAACTTATGCTCAAGCATGTGTACATCTAGATATTGTATATATAATTGGGATGTTGATCTGGTACTTTAATAATCCTAGATTAGATCATTGAATAGCAACCAAACGAATTATATAATACTTGCAACAAACAAAAGACTACTTATTCATATATAAGAAAACAAATAAGTTAAAGATCATTAGATATTCACATTCAGATCATGTCAAATACCAAGATAGTAAGATATCTACATTAAGCTATATCTATTTACTAGCTAAGGGAGTTATTTCCTAGAAGAGTGTTAAGTAGACACTAATAGCTTCTTCTACCGTATAGGTAGAATATATAGCATGTTATGAGGCATCTAATCATGGAATCTAGTTATGAAATTTTATCACTAAGTTACGAGTTATGGATGGTATTAAAAGACAATTAAAAATATTATGTGATAATAGATCAGTAGGATTCTATTCTACCAACAATAGGAGCTTAATAAAGTCGAAGCATATAGTCATCAAGTTCTTAGTTGTTAAAGAAAAAGTTCAGACTAATCAAGTATCTATAAAGTATATTGAGACAAACTCCATTATTACAAATCTACTTACCAAGGGATTACTACCTAACGTCTTTTGAGCACACTACCTATATGAGTGTTGTATCTCTAAAGGATATGTAATTTTAGTAGGAGTTTTTACTTTGATTCCTATTTGGTTATAAACATATTTTATGGATCGTTTTTATGATTAGTTACTGCAGTAATAAGGTTTTAGTTTATTTGCAATATAAATTTTGTTTAAAGTATATCTCATTAAGTGGACCTGTTAAAAATAAATATATTAAGATCATATTGCATATAATTTCTATATTAAACACCCTTGCTTGATTTATGTCATTTGGTTGTATTGATAAACATGATCATGGAAGGTCTAGTTATGACAAATATAACGAAGATGGTCTTGATCCTATATTGACATAATTAATGGATGAGATTGTTAAAGATATTTTTGATAATGATAGCATAATTTTTGAACTCATAAAGTTATAATACACAATTATAAGATATATTTATGACTCAAGTGGGAGATTTAATCCAATAATATATAGGTCAAATATGTATTAATTATGTATTACATGCTATCACAAAAGTGAGTTCGATTAAATTATGTTAAATTAAGTGTGAGTTTAATTTATTATAAAAGTATAAGCTTGTTAATACATAAAAATTATAACCTTATTTCTATTTGATGATGGGTCAAATATAAATAAACAATATAAAGTTATCTAGTTATGCAAAGATTTCTATACCTATTAAGTTATTGTCCTTAATTCTAAGTATAAATAGGGTGTTATTTTGATATTTCATTATCAGAAGAGTTATAATGAATGATTAAAATAATTCTTTATGAAAATTCTAGTATTCCAAACTTGAAAGATTTATAATCTCGTAATTGATTCAAGATTTATTTTATAGCATGAATTCAGGTATGTTCTGCATTAATATTTGTTCGATGATTTGATATAAATTTCCTTAGATTTATAGTATTATTCAATTATAAATAATCTAACAAAATTCACTTACTAATTTAGACTTGCAATTTAATTGAATAGACTTTCGTAAAGTTCTCCTTTAAATTCTTGGAGAGTTTCATTCTTTCGCCTCATTTCATTAGTTAATTTTTGCCTTGGAATTTTATCCTACGCTTTCTTCTTGATTAGTATATTCACTCTAAAAAAAATTGATGGACGTCATATTTACATGATCACAATATTTATTTTTATTAATTATATATATATATATATATATATTAATAAATATTGTTATAGTATGTTAATTTATATAAAATAATTTATATCTTTTAGCACTATTCATTATTTTATGAGTGCATGGATATCGACAACTCAAAAATCAATATTCCTGATAACGGCAGGGTAAACAAGTAGCTCCAATGACACTTTGAAATGTAACTTTTTTTATTATTATTGGTAAGATGTAAATTGTGCTGTCTTTTTCATTATTAATTTCAAATCTTCAAATTTGTCAATTTTGATAGAGACGGGAAGCATATCTCCAATCTCAAGTCATATCTTCTCTTCTTGGCATTCTTACTTCAACTTCGACCTTATAAATTATTTTTTATAATTTTAATTGGGACAAGTTTCTCAAAGTAATAAATAAGAATATACAACAACATTTTAGCTCTTGAAATTTGTTAAAATAACTAATTAATTTTTTTATTTTAGTCTTTTTAAAAAAAAATAAATTACACCTTATGAGGACTGATTTGCTAAACTTTGCAAACAATGTCACTAAATGTTGTTTTGATAAAACATAAGGATTAAAATATCATTATATTTTAATTTTGATATATAATGACAATTAATTAATTAAATAAATAATTATCTTCCAAATATTAATATCATTTTTTTTCTAAAATGGCCTTGACGGCAACAAAAACTTCCAATCATTTAAATGTCAGATCTAACTTCAAAAATTCAATTAAAAATTAACAAATTGATTCTCAGCCATAAATTGAATTGTGGGTAGTTGCATTAATATTAGACCACGTGATGCCACATTCATACATGGTCCTATGTGGACTCCACGTGTCATCATCATTCCTTTTCTTCCTCATAAACCATCTCAACGCTCCCTATGCTTCCTTCTCAACTTCAAATTAATTAAATTCTCTACGTATAGTAAGTAGTCCATTTCCTTGACAAATGAAATGAAATGTTGAATTTAAAATTATTAGATTTAATGGGATATATGAGCTAATAAATTTCTTAGACAACAATAGACGACAATACAATATCAACTTTCTTTTAGAAAAAAGAAAAATTCTTATTTAAGATGTAAATGTACAAGGATCATTTCTATCATTTATTTGTCATGTTTGATATTGCAGGAGTTTATGGAATGATTTTTTAACATTTATTTTACATTTTAAATTTTTTAAAGGTAAAAAAGAGTGAACAGAGAAAATATATTTTTTAACTACTTCTCTATTTTTAAATTTAAATGTAATTAATATTAAAAAATATGACTCAGTTTAAACTACTGTAAATTACTTGATCAAATCCTCCAAAATATATTATCATTATTTATAATAAATAATTTTTTGTTGTTGTTTTACTTGTCTTATCTATTTTTCAATGTAAAATACTCACCTATGAAAGAACTTCTACAAATGTTGATAAAATATTTTTAAAATGAGATTTTTTTTTTTAAATTAGAAATTTTATGGGAAGGACTAAACAAATGATAAAAATGCTGTTTAAGACAAATATGTAGTATTAATTAGACATATAAGACCCAAAAAATTTAACAGACAAGACCATAACATGAATTTCCTAACAATTCTAATTAGCAGAATAATCGAACTTGAAGGTAATAATGAGATTGACATGGTTGACTTCATAGAAGCAATAAAGCAATCTCCAAAAGCCCCGTGGAATAAATCAGAGGATAATAATCTTAAATCAGCTCTTATTATTTCGTAAATAAATAATCATAATTTAAATTTGAGTGTTTTCATTTTCGTCATCATCTTTTTAATCTTTATCTTTAGGGATAGATGATTTAATCATTGGAAATTTTTTGAAATTATTGGCTTAATCATTTTTTTTAAAATTATTGACTTAGTCATTCTCATCATTTGTTATTTTAATTTATAGTTTATGGGCCGGAGTGTTAAAAAAGTCATCAAATTGTAGAAAGTTCAGCTCATAAACTTTCCCTTCAAAAAAGAAAATTTGTAAGCTTCCATAATTTTCGTTGTTTTGGGCTCCATTGTTGGATATTCCTAATTGATGAATTAAATTCATCATTTCTTAAAAAATTACTCAGTCAAATCAATATAATATAGAGTTAGTAGAATATATTTGAAATCTACGCTTAATTCTTGAATATGTGATAGCATAATTATGAATCTTTCAAGTTTTATATTTAAAGTTTGTATTTTTTGATAATCAGTTACCAGAAACTTCCTTTTAAATACTAACTTGAGAACCATAATCTAATGAGTATAAGAAATCCTAGATCATTAGGTACCTCATACTTCTTATTTCTATTTGACCTATTATAAAATAGAAATAAGACCCTAGCTTTACACATATTATAGTCTATACTTTAATTAGATGCATTAAAGTTCATATAGTTTAACTTTATTAGATCACTTAAATTTTAGATTTAACTTATGATAGCCTTTAATACACAATATTAAACATATAAACTCATATTTATTGAATTAAATCCAATAATCTCCCACTTTGACTATACGTGTTACTTATCATTGTGTATTAAAATAATTTTATGAGCTCAAAGTAGCTATCGCTACTGAATGCATCTCCAAATAATCCAGCCATCAATCCTATCAATATAGGATCAAAGGAGTTTTCATTACATTTAATCATACTAAACTCATCAATGGTCATATATATTGATATAACTAAATGACATGGATTAAATATGAATATATAGCATAAACATTACATACAATATAATCTAAACATGCCTATTTTCAATTGGTCCACTTTAAGAGATCAAAATATACAGAGAATAAAACAAATTTTTTATTACTATAACCTTAAACCTTAACATATCCATAATTGAAAAGTATCCAAAGTACAAACTCCCATTGAAATCTTAAATCCTTGAGAGATATAATACCCATATGAGCGATATACTCTTGAAAGACCTTTAGGTAACAATTCTTTAATGAGCAAATCTACAATGATAGAGTTTATTCTAATATGTTTAATAGACACTTGATCATTTTGAATCCTCTTTATAACAATTAGGAACTTGAAATTTGCATGCTTTGACTTCATCAAGCTCTTCTTGTTATTAGAATACAACATTGTTATTTTATTATCATATAATATCTTTAATGGTCTTTCAAAATTATCTATAACTTGCAACTTAGTGACAATATTCGTAACTGAATTTCATCATCGAATGTTTCATAATATGCTATAAACTCTACTATCGGAGTGGAAGAAATTATGAGTGTCTGCTTAGCACTATTTCAAGAAATTGCTTTTTTAGCTAGTAATTAAATATAACCTGATGTGAATTTTCTATTTTATTGGTATCCCTCAAAATTGAAATTAAAACTTTGTTAATCTCTACCTCATATATTTTTCTTTAGGTAAGCATATACTCTTTTATTCCGTATAAATACCATATAACTTATTTGGTTGCAACCTAATAATCTAATTCAAAATTTTAAGTGTTTAGGTTACCTTTCTGATGATCCAATATAGGATCTCTTAAGTACTTCTCTAGTATCCCAATAACATACGCAATACCTAACTTATATTTACTTAAGTATACATTAGACTCTTTATTACCGAAGCATAAAGAATCTTTTGTATTGCTTTTATCTTAAACTTATTTTAGGGTCTTTAATTGAGACTAAACTTATCCCCTTTAGTAACAAGAATGTTATTTGGTTCACGATCTTTAACTTTAATGATAGAACCTTTTTTGTGATAATTCAAATATACTCTAAGAATAATCTCAATGTATCTGTATACCTAATATAAAAAAGATCCTATATCTTTAAATAATATATCATCAAAATATAAAACCAATAAAATATATTTACTCTCACTAAACTTATATTATATATAATCATCAATCATATTCATTTCAAAATTGAACGATATAGCAACTTGATGAAATCTGTATTACCATTGATAGGAAGCTTATTTAAGCCCATAGATTAATTTCTTTAAATTGTAAACCATATTCTTTGTATCTCCCATGCAAAGTTTTCTAGTTGTATCATATAAATTACCTTATCAATGTCACTATTGAGAAACACAATCTTCGTATACATCTTATATAACTCAAAATGATAATGAGCCATAAGTGTTATTGTAATCCTAAAAGAGTCCTTTAATGAAATCAAAGAAAAAGTCTCTTTATAATCAATGCCTTTTTTTTTACTAAAGTCTTTTGTAATAAAATGAGTCTTATATCTCTCTACATCATCTTTTGAATCCCTTTTGGTTTTAAATATTCGTTTGCAACCAATAGACTTCGCATCTTTAGGCAATGGGACAAGTTTCCAAATGTCATTGTATTTTATAGACTTAATTTCTTTATTCATGGCATTAATCTACTTTTGAGAATTAGAACTCTATATGACTTGACGAACGTTGATTGGATCATCTTTCATTTGTCTTATATCTTCCTTATTTTCTTTAAGAATGATGATATAATCATCTAAAATCACATTTCTCTTTTCTCTAATGGATCTTCTTAATAGTATTTGCTCTTAAAGTTGTTAGGTTTGCTCTTCAGTAGTAACTTTTTAAATTTAGAACAAGAATTCATAAACATTATTTTGATTATTTGAATTTTCTTCTTGAACAATGTCAACGATAGGGACATGATCATTGTCAATAGCAATTGTAGGAAGAGAAACAAATTTCTCTTTATAAACAATGTCTTTTATCTTATCTTTCTCTCCAAACTTAACATCTTTGAAAAATTTAGCGTTTTCCCATCTCGAAAAGGGCCTGATTATGGGATCATAAAATTTACACCCTCAAAATTGTTTAAAGTACCCAATAAAATAATTGTTAACCGTTCTTGAGTCAAATTTCTTTTCATTTAGCCTATAAGGCCTTGCCTTAGCTGGACAACCAACTGTGTAAATGATTTATATTGGGATTCTTGACCATCCATAATTCATAAGAAGTTCTAATCACTAACTTAGTTAAAAGTCTGTTAAAGATGTAAGTTACAATCTTTAGTGCCTCCATTTAGAGTGAATTTGATAAAATAGTATGACTAATCATACTTCTTACGATATCCTTTTGTTTCAACTTGATCTCACTTAGATTGTGTACCCAAGTATAGGTAGTCTTGTTGTAGAATGGTCCGATGAGTCCAAGTGTCGTATCCACAAGGAGTGTTTTTCCAAGAGCCAAATTGGTTGTGTTCGAGCCAATGTCCAATAGC